>MU227606.1:43808-55028 GCA_018584345.1 Thuja plicata | reverse complement strand
GTGATCACAAAATATAACATTTCTATCTCATAAAAAATATGAACATTTTAATGATTTACTTCAAAGGAGATAAGATTATCTTAAATTTATACATTTATTTACATACACACTCTCGAAGAATAATATAAAGCAATTGGTAGGGGTAGGGTTGGGTAGTTAGGTAGGAAAAGGAATGAGTCGAGAGGTTGAGTGTTCAACTCCCTCTCCCCATCTTTTTTCATAAAAATGGAAAAATACATAAATTCATAAAGAAATTCCTAATTTAATTTGAAAATTAATTAGGGAAGAAATTACTCCCTGTGTAAGAGGTTGCACTTTATTTCTCACCTGCACATAAAACAAAGATAAATAAGTATCTTCTCCTAACCCTCTTGAAGAAAACAAATAGACTAACTGGTTAGGGGGTAGGAGGGTAGATAGTTAGGAAAAAGGTTGGCTCAAGAGGTCCTGACAATTTTATATATATTTTGGCCTGAATTTTCAGGTGCCAACAGGGGACACTCATAAGATCTATGTCCTTCTTCTCTGTAATGAAAACACATCCCAAGAAAACATCATCTTCTCGGTCCTCAGCCTCTTCCTCTTCCTCTTTGATCTTCATTATTTTGATCACAAGGAAGATAAGAATTATTTCCCCTTTGATTATGACTGCTACTAGATTCATCATTCTTCTTCTAATATTCATTTTTGCCTCCATAAGACCGTCCACTTGTCTTTTCACCATGACCTCTTCCATTTTGCTTGCTCTCATACTTCGTGTTCAATTTTTCTTCTACCTTCAAAGAAAATTGATATTCATATTCAATGGTAGACATTCTTACCATTATAAAATCTTATTGAATATTCATCCTCAAGACATTTATGTAACATACAACCTTGTCCTTGTTGTCTTTAGAATGACCCGTTCTGGTAAGGACTCGATAGAATTTTTCTATATATTCCTAGATAGATCTTCCCACTTGCTTCAACCCTTGCATTTTGTTTAGAAAAAATCAAAAAGAACGAAATATTTCTTCAAATTTTCCACCATTAGATCCCATCATGTTATCTTATTCTTTCATCTTCTATTCCTCTCCAACTGAACCTCTTTCCACCAAATTTTAGCATGACCTTTCAACTTGGCCTTTTCAAATCTAACTATCTCAGGGTCTTCTACTTCTTCATACTCAAAATACTCTTCCATATCATTGATCCAATTGATCAACTCTTTTGAATTAAGATTTCCAAAAAAAATTGGAAACCTCAATCTTTGATCTCTTTCCAATCTTGGAAATGACCCTTAAAAACCTAGCCTCATTAAGATCTTTTGTTGTTTCTTGTTCTTCTTTGAACTATCCTTCTTCTTCAGATTCATCCTCACTTTCATCTCATGTCATAATATCAGATCCTCTATGCAACCCCTCTTTTAGTCCTTTCACTTGTCTCTAGAGGGCTCTAAAACCCTCTTCTGTTACACCCGCTACTCTTCCACCACAGTTCCTTCATGGAGGCATTTTACACACTTATCTCTCAGACCCAGAATAACAGTCCTATTGCAAACTGCCTCACATTTGGTGATCTATCTATACACTTAGGAACTTCTTCTCTCATACCACTTGATGAAGGGTACTCCCCTTATTCAACCAATCACACTCAACACAACAAGGAAATAAATAGAAAATTGCAAGAACAAAACAATAGAAAAAATAGAACACTTGCTTTCTATTATCTTCAATGAAATGACATTAGAATATTTAGAAAAATGACATGCTATATCTACATGGGCATTTTCATTACAATAATCTTCTAGAAAGAGCCACAATCTACACTTCTGGAACTGAGACCTAAAACCCCACTTCTTCCCTATATAAGTAGCACAACTAACCGCCTTAGAATATAATAGAAAGTGAAATTTTCTAATCTTCATGCCTAGTGGTTCAATTTACCACCTTAAGTGATTTTTCTCCTTCTTCCTTTTGTATTGAAACTTGAGTCCTGATGGCTCAACTTCCGAAACCCATAACTTGTTAACTATTGATAGAATTGGCTATTATAATCCCATTTTATAAACCCATAATGTCATCCATCCTTGGAAAGGGAATCCTATTCTTGATAGTAATCTTATTGATTACCTGAGAATAGGTATACATCCTCCATTCTCCTTTTTCATTTGGTTCTAGCACTGCTAGTACAAACAATGAGCTCAAACCCTCTCGAAACAACCCCTTTTGCAACAAATTTTCCACTTGTCTATTAAATTATTCAGTCTTTGTTGGTGTCATTTTATGGGTTATCTTATTCAAAAAACTGGCTCTAGGAATCAAGTCTATTTGATGACTAATCTTTCTTATTGGTGGCAATGCTTTAGGTACATTATCAGATACAATATCCTAAAATTCATCTAATAAATTTGCAACTTTCACAGGTACATCTTCTACTTCCTCTTTGTCAACTATTGGAATTATAGCAGAACACATATGTTCATGCTTCATTCCTTATAGAAAATTCCTTCCGTCAACTAAACATATTCTTTTTTTACTACATACCTTTTCCTATGCTTCCTTCAAAGGATTTTCATTGTGTCGGACTCCATTCTTTGTCAAAGAATAGGTATTTGCATATCCATCATTTATTGCATGACGATCAAATTGTCATGGTCTCCCTAACAATAGATGACAAATATCCATATGCATAATGTCACATAATACCTCATCATGATAGTTTCTAATTTTTTACTTTACCAGACAATGTTCATTGACCAAAGCCTTGTGATCCTTCTGCAACCAAGCAATCTGGTAGGGAATCAGATGCTTTCTTCTCTCTAACTTCAAGTTATCAACCATATACTCTAAAACAAGGTTACAAGTACTACCACTATCAATATGACATTAAATGCTTTACCATTACACTTACACCTTGTGTGAAACAAATTATGCCTTTGATCAGATTCCTTCTCATCATTTAACAAGGCTCTTCTGGTAACAAGGACCTCTCCTCTTTTAGCATCTTTAGAATGTGATGACTTGACATCTTCATCTAAATGTGCAACTTGTGCATTATCGTTTGGTCTTCTAATTGTTCTCCCTTCATGTTATGGACAATCATAAGCTCTACATGTTCTTCTTCTCCACAATAGAAATACATCCCATGAAAACCTCCTCTTCCTGGTCCTCACCCTCTTCCTCTTCCTCTTTGATCTCCATTATTCTGATAGTGAGGAATATAAGAATTATTTCCCTTCTGATTCTGGCTGCTACTAGAGTCATCATTCTTCTTCTGATCTTCATTTTGGCCTCCATAAGACCGCCCACTTGGCTTTCCACCATGACAAGACCATTTTTCTTTCTCTCATACTTCTTGTTCAATTTTTCTTCTACCTTCAAAGAAAATTTATATGCATATTTAATGGTATACATTCTTACCATTATCAAATCTTCTTTAATAATCAGCCTTAACCCATTTATGTAATGGGAAACCTTCTCCTTATTGGATTTATAATGACCTGTTCTGATAAGGACTCGGTAAAACTCTTCTCTATATTCCTAGATAAATCTTCTTGCTTGATTCAACCCTTGCATTTTCTTTAGAAAATCAAGCTCATAGTCAACAAGAATGAACTATCTCTTCAATTTTCCACCATTTCATGCAATCATTTTATCTTCTCCTTGCCAATTCTATTTCTCTCCAACTGAATCTCTTTCTACCAAATTTTAGGATGACCTTTTAGCTTGACCTTATTAACTTAGCATTGTCAAGATCTCTGGTCATTTCTTCTTCTTCTTTGAACTATCCTTCTTCTCTAGATTCATCCTCACTTTCATCTCTTCCCCTAATATCGACTCATGTATGAAGCTCCTCTTGTAATGATTACACTTGTCTCTAGAGGGCTCTAAAACCCTCTTTTGTCACACCCATAACTCTTCCGCTATGGTTCCTTCATGGAGGCATTTTATTCACTTATCTCTTAGACCCACAACCACATTCCTAGTGCAAACATCCTCACGGTTGGTGATTTATCTATACACCTAGGAACTTTTTCTCTCATGCCACTTGATGAAGGGTACCCCCATTATTCAACCAAACATAATCAACACAACAAGAAAAAAAAATATAAAATTGCATGAACAAAACAATGCCAAGAAGAAAATACTTGCTTTCTATTATCTTCAATAAAATGACATTACAATATTTAGAAAAATAACATGCTACAGCCACATGGGCATTTTCATTACAATAATCTGCAAGATAGAGCCATAATCTACACTTCTGGAATTGAGCCCTAAAACCCCCCTTGTTTTCGAGTGGAATGAAGAGGAGACCTAGAAGAAATCCTAGTTAGGGCAAGGATGAGGGTGGATTGGTGACGTGGGAAGAGGATTGGTTTTAGATTAGTAATGAGGACCCTTCTATTCATTTTTTTCTTATCTGAAATGTGTATATGAATTGTGATGTGCGTAGAGAAGCTACATGCATAGGACGTAGTGGCATAAATAGTTACTTCTAAATCAAAGTGGATTGCAAGTGTAGAGGGGAGATTACCCAAGGACCAAGAGAGCATAAGTGTTTGCAAGGTCACCCAATGGGAAGCACAAAGGTGAAGAAGATCGAGTCCGGTGGGGCACGACCTTCTAATAAATAACAATAACGACATTTTGGATGGTGGAACTCAGGTTTTGTTTTTTGGTTGGGTTGTGTCATGATAGATATGTTTAGCATTGAATACTTGGTTTCATGATTCTTGATTATGTAATGTATATTTGTATAACAAGTGCACTTAGGGGTTTCTTTTTTTTTTTTTATTGTATGGGTTGGTGGATGGACTCAGTGTTGGTTGGGCGCAGGGTACTGGTTATGCTCCTTTTGTTTATGACAATATAGAATTTTGACTTGTAATGTTTTCTATGTATGACTGCATTTTTGAGAGCTTAATATAAATTGAAACTTTTCCAATTTAAAAAGAACCAAAAAGTCACCTACATGTGACCCCTTTACTCTTTCAAAGTTGATATGACTAAACATACAATGACAAACTTAGCATAAAAAATTGTTACGACTATTTAAATTTGGTAAACTTACTCATAATATCATAACTACTAACATATTATTTGAAATTTGAGGATAATACATGTGTTAAAAAGCTTTGATCACAAATTAATCAATGCAAGATGAAATATATTTAAGTTTTACATCACAAAGTTCTAGTTTAAAGGGCCTTAAAATATAAAATTTGTAAAAAAAAAAACAAAAAAAACAAATATATATATATATATATATATATATATATATATATATAAAATCCAAAATAATAATAATATTGAATTCAAACCACTTAGATAACCTAATATGCTTATCTAGATCATTTGTAATCCTTAAGATTCTTGAACTATTGACCTTAATATTTTTCTTGATCATTTATAATTCTTAAGATTCTTCAACTAATCACCTTAATGTTGAAATCAAATTGCTTTCACCATCTAATGTAGTGAATTTTCCAAAATCTCATATTTTTTTTTATCATTATATCAATGAAAATGAATTGTTATCATAATATGAAATTTTATTTTCATCATTTGTATCTATTCAACATTAATTATAAACAATCATAGTAGTAAGACCAAAACAATTTTGCATGGAACATTAGATAATTTACTCATCTACAAGTAAATTTTCAGCATCCCGTTTATCATTTTAGAGGTCAAACAAATTTAACCTCTAAAATAACAAATATCATATTAATAAAGTTTAAATTTTACCAAAATAAATACCAAGTTAATCTTGAATATATTATGACTCACACTCTTGGTAATAGTGTATAAACCAAAAGACAAAAAGGTGATTTTTTTATTTGAACTTTTAAGTATTTTTCAACATGCACCTATATGTTATTTCCACCTAAAACTAATGAGATATATAAGTTATATTGATCATGTTGTTGCTTTCTCATAAAGTTTATACTAAATATGTCAAAATTTCCTAACAAATAGCTATAGCGATGTCTTTTTTCAAAACAAAAATTGTTCTTCGTGCATTTTTCATATTTTGTTAAATATCCTTTAGTATCTTGTTGACGTTGAATAACAAAAAAAGTCCACCAAAAATCAAGTCTTGCCCAATAACCTTTGACACTTAAAAAAATTATAGACAAAATCATAAAAGATTATGAAACAATAAAAGAATATAAAATATATATTTATAGTGTACTTTTTGTACTTTAAGGAAAGTGGAAACATAATTTTTTTTTATTTTAGAGTGTTCTTCATGGACAAGTGTGACAACTATGTTAATATCTTGATAGTTAGCTCCTTGTATATTTTTTTCCATGTAGAGAAACATTGAGAAATTGGGGCACTCATTAGCAACTTGCATAAGAAGAAATTTGGTTTGTAGTAGTCAATTTGATTGGATGGGCTATGTCATTAACTATGTTTAGTCTCATGGACAATTTTAGTAGTCAATTTGATTGGAGGGGCGATCCCATATACTATGTTTAGCATTGTGGACTAAAATGTCGTTGTCTTCTTCTTCCATGTACTTATTTTCATTGCTGGAAGCATATTTAAGCAAGACAAATGGGGAAGGTATCTAGTTGGCAGGTTATGTGGTGAAGCTACTTTTATATGCTGACACTCTTATCTTAATTTCAAAAACAACTCATGGGTTCAGAGAGCACCTAAAGACCTTATAACACTTTTTTAGAATAACTGAGGGGGGGGGGGGGGGAANTTTAGAATAACTGAGGGGGGGGGGGGGTGAATCAGTGGCCTTAAAAATAATTCCAATAATCCAATCAAAACTTATATCACAAATATAATATCCTCTAGTTATCCTTCAGTCCTTCAAGATGTATGCCTTATTTAATTCTAACATATATATACTGCTTAGTGAATATACTGTTTATCTTTTTCTAGCCTTTACCGAGTAGCAGTAATTAAACTTAGTGTTTACCGACCAATCCTGTTTTAGTGATGTGTAAAGAAAAACATCAAAGCAGTGAACCATATACACATTTGAAACATGGATTTTAAACGTGGAAATCGTGTTAAGGGAAAAAACCACTTGGGACCGGTAACCCAAAATTTTCACTCTTCTAAAGTGAGCTCGGTGAAGAGCCAACCCTGTTAAAGGTTACAAACACACTGTTAAGTGCGACCTTGTTAGAGGATTCAAAACTAATAGTTTCTCTTTTGACATATCATTCACTATGTTGTCAACAAGAAAACCTTTTGATACTCTTGAGTATCTCAATACAATAAGGATGGTTAAATCCCACTCAGTTAAGAGATTTTCTGAATCAATGGTTAAATTGAAACAATAAATGATCTATTCAACAATACAAATTTAACTTGCAGATTTTTAGATCTATTATTAGCCCACAAAATACCTCTCTGATCAATATGCTCTTTTGTTCCTTTTCTCCCCTCTTTGTTCTGCTCGGTGAATGCTCTTGCTTATGTTGCTCGGTGTCTGCAGAATTCTTGGCTCTGTTCTTCAGCCTGCATGATAAGATCTTCATGAAGACTTCTATCTTCACCAGAATTATATTCAACATTCCTCTCTCCATAATGAATTCCTTGTCTCTTTATATAGACATGATTAGCCACTCAATCTACTTTTCTTTCTTGTTCTTGACGTAGATTGATTCTTGATACGCAAATCCCGCCATGCATTGCTTTAATCTTTAAAGCTTTGCTTTAGTTTTATTCCGTAGATTTCTCCGTGACAACTGTGAATAAAACTAGCTTTAAATCTTCTTCTTATCCTTAGTTCTACTGGTCGATGAAAATAAAGCAATCAATCAGCTAACTCTAAATATAGCTTTGCCAGCTAAGTAGTTTTGTCATTTTCTAACTCTAGTTAATTTTGGTTATCAACTCTTAGTTTTCTCGGTAACACTTGCTCAGGTACTACTAATCTTGAGTAACACTGTTCTTGGGTACCACTGTGTCTCTCGAGTAACACTATCTATCAGTGTTGGCTGTCCATTGAGCAACACTGTGAACTGCCCGGGGTTCACTGTTCTCGGGTAACCATGTCACTCGGTGTATACCTTTACTGACAACAAAAACTTTGTCTCTTTAGATCTTCAAGTGTTGTGACAATATGTGTATGAGTAATCATAACATATTAAGTTGACATCAATGACAATATAATACATTAACAAATTTAATGTCTTGCATTTACTTTCTGCAGCTTGGTGATCATCAACTTATCATCTTCAAACATTCAATCAGTTATAGTTCATCAATATCTCCCTTTGGCATTGATGGCAATATACTATGAAATATGTAATGCAAAACATGCCATAACATACCAAACTTATTGTTCTATAACCAATTCAAATATTTGACTCTCGGTAAGCTCTTCTAGCTTAGATTTGATTCTTGCAGAGTGCTCTTCATTTGTTGAAGAATCTCTTCTCCCTTTTCTGGATAGATATGCAGTGTGAACATTTCTCCAATTCTCTCCCTTAGATGGATGGTTGTTTCTTTGAATCTTTCTTGGATCTTTCTCTCCTTTTGTAGAAACTTCTTTCTCTAATCTTTTCTCTCCCTTTGACTGATGTTCTTTTCCCTGATAGATATTTCTCTTCTCTCCCTCTTGTATGATCATGATAGATATTTTATTGTATACTTATCTCCCTTTGACAACAATGGAAAACATAAATATATCAATGAATCTCCTTTCCATCAGCAATACAACTCTATAGTAGTCATAAATATCTCTTGTGTGCAGTTTAGATATGTACCTTCTTGTACTGATGTGTCATTGTAGTCCATATCTCAGCTTGCATCAACACGATTGATCTTCTGATAATGTGTATAAGCTCATGCAGCCTCCAAGGCATCTTAGTGACCAGTAGACAAGGGTCAGACCCCTAGTCTCTTCCTCAGGTACTCAAATGTATCTTTTGGCAATTGGTTTGTGAATATGTCTGCTAGTTGTTCTTTGGATTATACATATTCCAGTATCACTTCTTTCTCTTGTACTTGTTCCCTCAAGTAATGATACTTAATAGCTATGTGCTTTTTTTTAGCATGCATCACAGGGTTCTTTGAAATGTTGATAGCACTTGTATTATCACAATAGATAATTACTGGTTCAAGAATTTCCATATTCATACCTTTCAACAATTGCTTGATCCATGCAATGTTAGAGAAATTTGCAACAACAACCACATATTTTGCTTCTACAATTGATTGAGATATGCATCCTTTCTTTTTACTTATCCATGTGACAAGTCTGTCACCCATAAAGAATGATCCTCCTATTTTTCTCTTTCTATCATCTATGTTTCCAACTCAATTAGCATCTGTATAAACTTGTAGCTCAAATTTGCCTTCTTTATTATACCACAAACCATAGTCTTCGGTATTTTTTAGATATCTCAAAATTCTTTTAATATCAGTCATGTGTGATTCCTTGGGATTAGTAGTGAATATTTCAACTATACCAACTACCACTAGTACATTTGAGGCCTCTTTTCGACAGCTATGTGTCACTTTTTTGACACTTTTCCGTTGGCCTAGCGACAGAGACTAGTGTTGCAGTTTTGGTGTCAGAATTAACGATGGTTGTGCAGTCTGTCATTATTGCAATGGTACTAACCATCACAATATGAGTTGGCTATGATGGTTACTACATTGTCGTTACATATTTTTAATGTCGCTATTACGACACGTAGGTGTTGCATCTTATGGGTCGCTATTACGACACGTAAGCGTCACATATCATCTGTCACTATTACGACACGTAGGTGTCGCATGTTATCTTTCTCTTTTTCAGACGTGCAATGAATTTTCTATACATGCGATATCGAGCCATCGGTAATTTTGTGATAGCCCGACGTCGCAAGTATAACAAATTTGTCGCACATTTGAAAAAAGTGACGTCTAGGTGTCGCAATACGAGCTGACTATAATAGTAATCATGTTGTCGTTACATTTTGTCTATCACTATTATGACACATAGGTGTCGCATAACAAGGGTCAAAATTACGACAGGCATGTGACAAATTTGATATACATGCGACATCAAGCCGTCGGCAATTGTCGACGGCTCAACGTCGCATGTATTTTTTTAGTGTCGCTTTAGATTTTTTAAGAGTTTCTCTTTGTTTCGAGAATAGTTTAACATTCTCTACTTAACAAGGCCAACCACGTGAAGGTGGAAACTCATTTGGCCCCTCCTAGGACACTCTTATGACCCTTTACAAAACTTTAAGATCTCTAAGATGTATTGTTAGGGATCATAAAGGGTCATAAAGGGTCCTGGGACACAACAGATGAGAAACATAAATGTAGGCATCATGGTCACAATTTTTTGGAGACACAACTATTGGAATTATATTGGAATGATGTACTGAGAGGGGAGGGGTGAATCAGTACCTCTAAAAATTTTCTTCGTTAGCCCATTAACCCTTAATCATTAGTTTGTAAATTATCTTATCTAACTGTTCAACTTTCTTTATGCATATGCAATCATATCATAAGTTCTTTTAGTATGTAACCATAATAGAAACATTCATGAAAATAGATAACACATGACACAAGATATGATATCGCAGAAAACTCTTGTTAGGAAGTAAAAACTGGGGTGGGGATTGTTACCCACAAGACTTCACTATCTGCAGATAAGAAGGGGTTGGTTAAGGCTTACAATTCGTCACTTCTGATGACCTACCCTATTAGGAGTATTACAGTGGAGACCTATTAAGATCTACTTCATTTGAAGCTTTAGCAACACTGTTAAGTGTGCACTTTGTTAAGAGATTTGGAAAGAATGGTTAAGTCCACCTTCTACAAAAGGATTTTAGATGTGATGCACTTGTTAGAATGCAACTAAATAAGTCTTTAATCTGATGATATATGCAATCTTTAATTACTGATAACAGATCCTATAAAGCTTCATACATATTAGTAATCATCCTTCCATGATTGAATAATAACTTTATCTGCTCGTCGGTAGCCTCTGTGTGTTCTTGATAACTGATGTATTCCATTTCTAAATTTTGCATGAATTCTACCTTGTGCTCCTTAGATGCTCTTCATGGCTATCAACAATAATGAATTCAGAACTCACAATTGAGTTTGAACATCTATTTATACTAAATTAGTCTCAATTCTTGAATCATGCATCACAAGTTAACTCTAGATCCAAGGTTTACAACTTGACCTTGATCTTTAGTTAGATATGTTTTAGATCCGTTAGGATGCATTAAAACATTTACATAAATCTTGCTTG
>MU227605.1:255612-281453 GCA_018584345.1 Thuja plicata | reverse complement strand
CTGAACATAAATGGACCAAATATATATACATAAGTGCATGCAGTCATTAAAACTAATCTAAATAAATAAATTATTTTTAAATTAAATAATTCATGTGAAAAATTTATTTATAATGTTTACTCTTACCATATCAACATGACTCGATTGCTCTGCGTACCCCTCCTTAGCACTCTCATGAGACACAGATGCTCCATGAGGTGTTGCAGTCTCTGTAGCTGCATCTCCTGTGTCCTCTTCATCAATAACATACTGATATGTATCAGCATCAGTAAGCGGTCTGAAGCACAAATTCTTACACATAATGCAAGAATGGGGCACGCATACATGTGAACTATTGCCAGATGTCGATGTGCCAGCATGATTCACACCAGGAGGAAACAATGCCCTGGTCTGCGTGATCAACTGATCACTCAACATGTGAATGGCCCTAATACTCTGTGAGGTAGCCTCAGCAATGATATCAGGATGCTGCACTGGAGGAGGGGGTGGGACATCAGTAGGGGGGACAAAGGTAGTGGCCTTTTTGCACTGGGAAAATGGCCTAGTCTGAGGAGCTCCTCTGCCTACACCCATGTTGGGCCTCATGCTCCAATAATTAACATTGTAACCAAGCACAAACTCAACATACAATTTTTTTATGAAATAGAAAGGGATCTCCAAATTTCTATGGGATGGTTTATCAAAAACCATCCACCAGCGATCCCAAAAGTGTGTGCGCATTGCTTCGTTTGTGCACCATTTTATTGATAATTTTGGCTTTTTGGGGTCAAATTTTAATCCGATTTTAGGATTAACAAAAGGGAGGCTATATCTTCCTTATTTATATTAAGGGAAGCAATCCCATCATGGTCAAGCCCGTCATCAAATTGGGTGTGCATATCATCACGCCAATGAAGAGCAGCATTATGTTGCTGCGTAAGGGTGTCAATGTTTCCAACAATGGTATTACGGGTGGCAAGCATATGAGCTAAGGTAGGTATATTCTTATACATGTTTTTGAATCCTTGTATAGTGTTCAGATTCTCTTGTATCAAATCCTCTAAAGATTGAGGGTTTTGAAGCAGTTCTAGATTGTTTTGGGGATCATTATTTGGCGGGGGAGGGTTATTATCTTCATTGTTGTCAGCCATGCCTGATCAAATAATATACAAATATAAATTTCAAATTGATTTCATATATTATTAACAAAATCAATACAAAACCCCAGTTTTACCAAAAAAACTACATTTAACATGAAAATGAAAAAAATCAATCCAAACATAACAAGAATTTACTTACCAGATAAACAGTGGAGTAAAATTTGTTGTTGGAGTAATCAGGTACTCAAAAAAATCATGTATATGATATATCTAGCCATTTTCCAAACCTAAAGCGATGAGAGAAATGAGGAAAGCGGCTCGCGGGTTTTTGATTTATGCCACAGGTTTTGGGTACCCAAAAAAATTGGGTACCTGATGTTTTTAGGTACCTAAAAATATCATGTACCCGATTAGGCTTGTGCTTTGGTGTCAGGTTTTCCCAGGTGTACTGACACCCAGACCTACTAAAAATTCAACAAGCGCTTTCATGTGCTTTTGGAAGAGTGAAAAGTGGATTTTTTTCACATCGCCACTTTTTGGCCCCCCATGATCTTGCACATACCCATATGTAAATATACATGTATAATTATATATATATATATATATATATATATATATATATATGTATATATATATATGTACATGTATATATATATATATATGTACATGTATATATATATGTACATGTATATATTATATATATATGTTTGTATATATATATGCATATATATATACATATATACACACATATACATGCATATATATAAACAATATATATTAAAAACAAAAAAATGCAAATCGAAATATAAAATACCTATTTGAAAGACGTTTTCGAAATAGAAGCCCCGCAACAATGCACTTTCAACCTAGCCAAAATAGTGAAAATGATTGTTTTAGTGGGTTAAAAACCACACCCAAAAATCCCTAAATTACTTTCGATCAAAAGTAGGTAAGTACTTTCGATCGAAAGTACTTACTTACTTTCGGTTGAAAGTAATTTAGTACTTTCGATCGAAAGTAACTTACGATCGAAAGTACCTATTTTTGGTACTCTTGATCGTAAGTTACTTGCGATTGAAGCTTCATCCTTATTCCATTCAAAAGTAAGTTTTGTTTTTTCTCTATCACGCTTTTTGAGGTGAATTCCTTCTTCTAAAAAGTGTAACCCACTATTGTGTGATCACCTTGTATTAGGTGGTTTTGAGTGAAAAATGCACTCATTAGGAGTCTCGAGGGGTCCTAGGTAGTTAGGAGTTCAAGAGTTGCAAAAATTGTTGCATTGTTGCAAAAAGTTGCTTAGCAACTTTTGCAACTTTTTCTCAAAAGTTTCTCTAACCTTTCCAATGGTCACAATGGTTTTAAAATCAGTTGTAGAGTTGGATTGAGGAGATAGAAGACCATGGATGATGAAATCAAAAGGTTTTTCATGGATGTAATATTGGTGGCAAACTTTGAGAAGAATAAAAATTATGTTTTTCTGGTAACTCTCTGGACTTTTTGTACTTTTCGTAGTGTAATTGGTTTGAAAAATTTATTGTTTCTTCATTGTGTCATATTAGAGTTTTTTATGGTTCAAATGCAATTGGAGTGATTGGTTGGTGGGGATATTTAAGGAAGGAATCATTGAGTTTACAAAGACTGCCAGTGAAACCCTCCATAACCCAGGGTTTGAAGATGAGCCCCTAACTTGCAAACCAACCATTGTATCACCATGGCCATGGGAGTAATGAAATTAGGGGTAGGTATTGTTATTATTCCAGAAGGATATATGGAGGAGAGTTTGTGTGGTGTTTTTTCCACCAAGCCCTAGCTGAGCATTCCTTATGTGCTTGGCTACAAGTGACTAGTGTTTGGTGCACAAGACCCTATAGAGAGTAAGAGGAAACATTATGACTATGGATTTTGTGTTCTTAGGAGTAGGAAGACATGTTCTAAGCATTTATTTTGTTTACGGAACCCATATAGTACTTTCTTCAATAACCAAACCTAATTAGCCATATTAGGCCTCTAGTCCATGTAGATGTTTAGGAGACTCAAAGTTGGAGTTAGGAGTCATTTCTTTGGAATTTGGTGTATCTCCAAATAGGGTACTCATAAGTGTGGGATTTTAGAGAGGTCCTTTTATTTATAAAAGTTATTGTTGAAAAACCATCATCTTAGGGCTACTAGCCAAGCATGTCCTACTAGGTCAAGAAGACTATTTGAAAATTAAGATCAATAGGAATTTTTAAAATTTTTTAAGTGATCCTAACTTGTATATATTTTATCAATGAAATGATAACTTAGTCCCTATGTTGAATCATGAAGGGGTTGTGCATTTGTTCATGAGTATGAAGGATTTCTTGTGAGGATATTCAATGTGAAGTTTGGAGCACACTAACTCTAGTGTGGTTGGATTGTGTTGAAGCCTTTCTAGTATGAATAAGGGAGTTGAATAACCTTAGAGAAGGTTAAGGTGATTTCCCTAAAGATTATAAGGAAGAAGGACTCATTAAGTTATCCATTTGTAACTTAATCCCCCAAAATATGATATATTACAAGGTGTGGTATGTAAATTAGAATGAACTATGTGAAGAGTGATACTATATCGGTAATGTTCTCTTTAGCATATCATTTATATTATTTTGATCTTATGCTATTTGATTTTGGCTATACTATGTCTTAAGATGCCAATCCTAGTACCTCCTTCAAAGGAGAAACTCAAAAGTTTTCTACTGTACGTCTTTCTCCATACTATATGAGTTTTTTTCTTTAAAGTACAAGTAATGTATTTGATAAAAATATTTTGAAAGGATTATGTAGGAAAAAATAAATCTAAGATGTTTGTTATTATTTGAATATGAGGTTGTAGGAATCTAAAGCGGGTCCTACAACAAAAGGTAGTAAAGGAAGTCCTCCCCAACACAATGGGGAAAAAGGAAAGTGAGGAGAGCATGTGAGAAGCTCCTGAGGCAATAGAAAAATTCTAAAAAGCCTTGCATGAAATTTTGAATGTGTTTTTTGTTTTTTTTCTAGGTCTATGCAGATATCAAATGCATTCATAGTTGCTACTCCATCCTCTAGAAGTTTCTCAAACTTTCTTTTGGTGATCTTTAGTATCATTGTAACATTCCAAATAATATGAAAAGTCATCAGGTTATCTGTAGATGTAGATATAGATATAGATATAGATATAGATATAGATATAGATATAGATATAGATATAGATATAGATATAGATATAGATATAGATATAGATATAGACATATAGAGAAGCATGCGCGCGCGCGCGCACACACACACACACACACACACACACACACACACACACACACACACACACACCACTTTAGATATATGTATTTCCTCATTTTTATATATCCAAAAGTGCCGTAGAATCTCAATAGAAAGTATAAACCAAAAATGTTTCAATTTTTTTTAAGAAGATAGCTGATATTACTAGAAAAAGTTCTAACCATTTAGTATTATTATTCCAACCATTAAGAGCAGAGAAAAATAAAAACCATATTTCCTTTTCAATAATACAATAAAAAAGTATCCTTGATAGTTTCTAGAGTGCTGCAAATTTTGCACAAATCATTATCTGTACTATGTATATTTTTATAAGGGAACCTCTGAAGAACAAGAAGCCATCTGAAACATGATTTGTTTAGTTCAATGTAGATATTCCAATAGCTTGTCAGAAAATCCTACCAAATTTTGTTAGATAAAATATTATTCCAAGTGTTATTACAATGAGAGAAAATAGAATCCAAATTACACAAGGACTTATAAATACATTTTAGATTAATGTTGATTAACTTAGAACCACTAGTCTGAACAACATCCATAGCCCAATCCTCCTTATGGTGTAAGTTTGTAGGGAGGCTAAGAGTAGAGAAAGAATCCCTGAGAGTGGAGTTTATCCTCCATTACGTAGCAGGTAAACCATATTGCTCTGAAAGCTCAGCTAAATATTTAAGATGCCCATTACACAAAATGTTCTCAATGTATCTAATATCATTTCTATCCCAACTCTTGGTGGAGAATCTATCCAAAAGGGCTAGAGGTCTATCTCTATGATGGATATTCCATCAAATTGATATCCCTTTAGAATTTTTTTCATCAATGATTATTCTTGTATTACATATCAAAGACCTCACATATTCCTATTTCTTCCATATGGTTTTAAATACAATAGAGCTTTGAGGGGGTACTATGAAAGATCCTAAGAGGAGATCACTAACAAGTAAATCCTTTCAAGACATAGAAATTTTGGGGACAACCTTGCTAATGTTGTGTCTAATCAATGCTATCCACAGTTCCTCACCCTTAAGGGCTTTATATATCAAATTAACAACAATTGCCATGATTTGAGTTTTTAGGCCTTTCAGACCTATACCACCTAGTCTCTTATCCAATCTGCACCAAGCCCATTTCATTGCATGTTACAACTTACCTCCTTTATCATTTGACTAGATGAATTTCTTGATATATTTCTAAATTTCATTGACTTGATAGGCATTGAACAATCATACCAAAGAATAGTAAATATTTTATGATGAAATATTTTTTTGGCATGCTTGAATTTCGCCTGCCATGGATAAAACTGCTTATTCTATGTGCATAAATTACTAATAATTATGTGTCTTATCCAATCCCACGTGTCTTTAAGAAAATGGTTTATTGCAAAGGGTATCCCTAGATATCACACAATCTACATAGGGCCCCTAGTTTAAACCATACTGAGAAAACCATTGGGAGTTCTTCTTTTCACCCTAACATAACATACTTAAAAGGGAACAACTTAGTTCCAAAATTTTGGCAAAACATATCTAGTTTCTCCATAAACATTCCATATTAAATTCATTTAGGTTAACAAACATGGTTGTATAATCTACAAATCACATATTTATGAGGTCTTCCTTGAGGAAGGATAATCCCTTGCACTTCAGGAGAAAGAGATGCACCTCTCAATATAATGAATTGCATTTTCTTCTATTACAAATAGAGAGGGGGTAAGGGAGTAGCCCTTTCTTATAGACCTCTCTTGTCAAAAGGTTGACAACATGAATTCATTAACCTCAATCTAGGCTTATATATCTATTTTTGATTCTTATGATTTACAAGTTGAAAAAATAGATGTGAGAACCACTTTCCTTCATTATTAATTGGATAAGGCTATTTACATGACATAGCTAGAGCACTACATGGTAAAAGGTAAATGTAATTTCATTTGGAAATTAGAGAAATATTTCTATGGTCTGAGAAAGAAGAGGCATAGGATGTGGTAGTGGAAATTCAATACATGTGTTTCAAGTTTTGGATTTGAGCATTCTAAATCAACTCACTATGTCTATTATAAATTTGATAGTGGTCATTTCCTATGCATTGCATTATATGTTAATTCAATATTTTTCATTAGTAAAGGGAAAAATATGATTGTAGAACTAAAGTCTCAACTTTCTGCTAAACTTGAAATGAAATATCTTTGTGAAACTAAACACATTCTTAGGATGAAAAGTAGTACAGATAGAGTGAACAAAAATTTATGGCTAAGCTAGAGTAAGTATGTGAACCCAATTTTATAGAGGTTCAACATATTACGGTCTATACTAGACAAGCCCTTCTCCAAGAAGTGAGAGCTATCTCTAGATATATGTATAATCCTTGTAGGTTTTATTGGCACATAGTTATAAGAGTCTTCAAATATTTTAAGGTTAACTTAGAGTATTCTTCGTGTTATCTTGGTAATATGATATGAAATTAAATTCTCCTTGATATTGTGGTTATGTGGATTTAGACTAGGCAAGTGATGTTGATAGCAAAAAATCTACCAGTGCTTATGTATTTACTTTATTTAGTGGTACAATTAGTTATATGAGTAAGTGATCGGCTATGGTTGTTTTGTCCACTACTCAATTAGAGAATATGGTAGCTAGCCACGATTGTAAGGAATCCACTTGGCTCAAGACATTCTATTTAGATGTTGGAATAAAATAAGGTATAGTAAATATTTATCATGATAGTAAAAGTGTGATCTTCCTTGCAAAGAACCCAACTTTTCATTCTAGGATGTGTTAGCACTACTTTTCAAATATTCCTCATGAACGTTAAGAGTGGTCTTTCCCACATTTCGATTATGAGGGATTTTAAATTTTTGAATTTTAAATGTTGTGGCTTTCGTGCTTTAAAATCATTGGTAGATTTTCCCTTTTATGTCTTCTTGAAAATCCACAAGCATTAAGTCATGTTATTAGTTAAGGTTGTGAGTATGCAAGTTCTGAAAGATATTAGCCTTCTCACGTAGTTGCAGGTTCTATCTCGGTAATTTATTTTAAGATGCAAGCATGTGAATGAAGAAATTGCTATGGTGTCACTAGGTCATGAGTGGTTAGATGTTAAGGTCTTTTAGCTCATGAGTGTCTGACGTGGTTAGTCTCAAGGATAGGATTGTCTTATCACTCACTCATTGTATTAACTAACCTATAGCATATTGAGTTGCGAGTGCGAGACGGTTATGTTTTAAGTTAGATTTATGGTTGTCACGTACTCGCAGAGGTCAAGTCAAGTTTTATGTTGCGAGGTCACGACTAAGATCTGTTTGGATGAAGATTAGAGGTTGTCGCTTGCTCGTTGATCATAAAATAATATTCTATATGCTACTATGAGGATGTGACTAAAGTCTTAATGAAGATAAACGGTCCTCTCTTACTCATAAGATAATCAAAGATCAGACTAAAGAAGTAGCGAGTTGTGCGATTATAGAGAAAAACTAGCATTGTCGCTAGCTTGCGAAGGAAATTAAAATTTCATGGGTTATGTTGTGAGCTTGTGATTGGTTGCCACATGTCTAAGTTGCACTTTTGTCACATGATGGTTTAGAAGGAAAATGATGGGCAATCAGGTGATGACATATGGATTTTTTTTCTAGGTATTGTAAAATTTGAATAATGTTCAGAAAGACAAACGTATACTTGGTTTTTGCAACAACACTCAAAGAAGGAATTAATTGCAAACTAGTTGCAGTCGCCAAAGGCCATTCATACAAGTGTGATAAGTAGTGGAGAGATTGAAAATGCTTTGATTTTCTATAATTTGCATTATTATGCTCAGATTTTGTACAATTGTTTTATGCTTCCAAGAGATTTTGAGCATTGTGATAGAGATTTGCATTCTGAGATTGATTTGCAGGTTGATTCTTTGTTTGGCAAAGGTGCATCTCTATAATTTTCAAGATGAGTTAGACAAATTTTGGTGGAGCTTCAAAGGCCTCTAGTAAAAAGGATGTGTTGGTGAAGAAATATGTCGATGAGTTTGTAGACTGATTACCAGGGAATTCCAATGCAAATAGTGAAAATTTGATGGAATGGAAGGATGAATGGTGCCAATGCAAGAATCCTATTACTTTAAATCATTCTTTTAATTCTCTGTTAAACTACTTCTAGAATAATAGAGTTAATCCAGTTCCCATGAGCAATCCATGGAATTTGAATAAGGCTAAGCTAATGGTGCCTGATGTATATGTTGATGTTGACTAAGTGATAAAATAATTGGCAAAGAGGTATTGTCCTATGTCTAGGTAATTAGGATAAAGAATAAGACTACCCTAGTATCCATAGATAGAAGAAGTTTCGGGGAGCGTTTTTAAGAATTCTAGTGCAATATGCACAAAAATTGATTTGGATCATGCATAACCAGTGATTATGAGAGGCATGATAAGTTGATCAAAAAACATGAAACATTGAGGTACATGCCTAGGGTGGATAGAAAGTTGGTTAAGGTTCCTGAAAATACTAAGCCACCATTTGACATTTTTATCTTCCATAATTATATCCAATGCACCATTTACAGGTTATGTAGATTCTTGGGATTTGATGGAGACATAACCGTTGCAGCTAACTTACTAATAATAGCCATGGATATTCAACATCGAGAGGTCAATATAAATTATGATTATGTTGGATATGTGGTTGAGTGTATACACACTCCTCTAGTGGAAATTCAAGGTGGTACTCCTGCTCCTACTTTCAAACACTATTCATACTTGATGTATTTAATTTTGTTCTATAATAAGGAATTTATGGATAAAGAAATAGAATTATATGAAGAGGAGTATGGATTTGAAATGCTTGTGCAGAGGTGAACTCGGGTGTGGGATAGTAAATATTCACATTCATCCTTTGTTTGTTTTTAAAATTGGACTGTTACTCCAATCTTGGACATGTTGGGAGTTGATAGGCAAAGGTCATCTTTTGATTTTACAAGGATTTTAAGACATTGGAATTTTGTTCCAAATTGTTCAGTTAGCCATAATTGGGGGGATTTATTCTTTTTTGACAACTTCACTATCATCAAGGTTTATGGGTGTCCACAGCCCCCACATATCTTACCTAGGTTTGTTCCATTTAGGGTTGCTCTCATGGATTTTATTTGGAAAATTACATTGCTTGATAATGATTATTTAGAGGGGCAGAAAAATAGTACATTTGTCCCTAGGATGTGGATAGTATCTGATTTTGATGTTGGCAAAAAGGCTTTTGATCAAGTCAACAACTTTTTGAAACAATACAGATTGCTTAATGTGGTCTCTAGATTTTGTGATCTAGAAGGTTTTCTCAAGATAGCTTTGAAAGACATTACTCCTTGGGCCAAAATAAAGTATCATGAAGAGTTGGATGATGAAGACATTGTAAGAAATCGAATGGAAATAATTGATTTCCAAGAGAGAAGAAGAAAGTGGAAAGACCTCATGAGAGCAGAAGCAGAGTGGAAACAGTCGGACCCCACTTTCTCTAGTTTTTTCCCTGATACCTCGTACCTCCAAAGAATTGAGAAAATGATTGAATCATATGAGAATTTGATGGCACAAGTGCCAAAATTTGATAGTGAAGGTGCACATCCACATGAATCGTAGGATACACAGGCCTTGCATGGCAAGAGATCCTTGGAAATAGAGGAAGAAGATGAAAAGAGTGGAGATGAAGCAGTTTCTACTAGGGAGACACCAAGTAAAAGGAAAAAGATTGAAGAAAAACCAGTAAAAGTAAGAAGAAATATGGCCAGAGATATGGTTACAGAGTAGGGCACTAACTTCAAAAAGATCGTAACTCAATTGGGGGAAGTTCCATAGGATGAGGAACGAGATGAAAATGAGGTAGCTCTTGCCACAAGACTGGATGAGAAAGTCATGATGTCTGATGAATTCATGAAGGAAGATGATTTTATTAAGTAAAATGAGTTCAAAATATTCCTAATAAAATTGAAATAGAGTGAATTGAGACAAAATTTGATAATAGAGGAAGGTGGCGAGGAGAAAAATGAGGAAACTGTAAGAACACTTTAGGAGTATGACCTTGATAGTGATTTGATTTCCCATATGATGACTCAAATATCATTCATGAACTTGGTCAAAACATAGGATTTTTCTAAGGGATATGAGAATAATTTCAATCAGATGATTGCATTCACCAAAAAATATGAAGAACCGATAATCAAGAACAATACACTAGGAGAATAGACAGAAGAACTAAAACAGAAGCGGGAAAATTAGCCCCCAACAATGATGAAAATAGACAAAATAGATGTGTCTATAGAGACTCGTGGATTGCACCAGTCATGGAAGGCCAAATAGGGGTGTATGAGGAAGAACAAAGTGCCAATGTTGTTCCTAGTTTTCTTGGATTCTTGAAGCACCGAGTGGATGTATTGAAAGGGAAAACTTTGTTGGTGCATGAATTGCACAATTCAATTTAGTTAGAAAGCCAGGTAGCCTCTGAGGCTGTGGAATTTATTGGGCCCATGTTCAATGTGTGGTCAGGTAGGACCAGAGTGATGGAAAAATTAAACACTTTCATGTTATATAGTGGTGACTTTTCTTCCAAAATTATAGAGACTAGCAAGATGGTAGAAGTAAATGCCTCTTATGCATTTTTTAATAGGAAGGATATTTTGATTAAAAAAAAAAATGCAGCTATTTGGAAAGGAGTAAAATACATTGGTTCCTCTGATTTATGATGATAACAATAATTTGAAAGCACAGTCTATTTGGGAGGGGGAATTTGATTCCATTTAGAAAAGTAATGACGTGAATGAGCACATGGAAAAACAAATTGATACTAGTTACTTCAACAATTTGATGGGAAATTTGTTCAAAGTTGAAATTGATATGATCAAATTCATTGTTGATGCCAAGGAAATTATAGATCTAAGGTGGATAGAGGTTGTTCCCAAGTTGGAACAAGAAAAGGCTTTCAGTCAGCAGACCGACAAGGAGGTGAACAGGTGGGAAGTAATGCTGAAGAAATAAAAGGCGTCATGTGGGTGCAACAACTTTTGGCTTTGTTTGTTGCAAGTTTTTTTCATTTCTATTTTGTTAAAAAATTGTTGCAATATATTTTGATTCTTCCAAGTAGTGTGAAGCTTGTTGCATCTTTATGTATAAAAGTATTCCAAGACTACTTGGAAAAGGTATAGTCATTTTTTGAATCAGTAAGATCATAAAACTCTAGTATTAGACGAAGAATTTATATAGGTGTTTCAGAGCTTATTTTGAGTGTATTGAACATTTTCATAACAATATAAATACAAAATTCATAGGTAGATTTGAAGTTCCATAATGGTTATCTTTTTTCTAAATTTCAAGTTCTTGTTTAAATTGAATGGTTAAGGATTGTTCAATTTATCTAGCTGCAAGGCAGGTTGTGAACTTGTTTTAGGGTTTCTCTCAAGGAGAGAATTAATTTTCTTAGAATGTTTTCAATAATATTTTAAGTTCTTTATAATTCTTATGATCATATCAATTACGCAAATGTAGATTGATATGCGAGGCATATTCGTCCTCTGCTAAAATTTGCAAGTGTATTAAAAGTCTATATTGTTGTTAGAGGTTTTTGAATGTTTGGGGTGACTCCACACCCTAGGATAAGGCATTGGTCTTTTATCCATATGGAGTAAGTGGATTTCATCATTAATTAAATACTTTGATTATCTTTTATGTTTTTTTTAATCAAATAAATAGATTAGAAAACAATTTTTTTGTAAAATCTACTATAAATCTGCTTGGTTTATACTTTGAGTGAGTCATCAAAGAAGAAAAGAGGTAAACCCGCCTGATTTTGTGGAACTCCAAGTGAAGAAGTTAGAAATACCTTACTATTATTATTTTTCTTACTTGATTAGTGTGTGGGAAGATAATAGAGTGTGCTTGTTTACAAGTGTTATATATCAGTAAGAAAAATAACCAACAGAAAATGGTGACTCTCCTGGGGAAGCGAGAGGAAAGTTTGCACTTAAAAATTTTCCTTGAACCTCGCATTCATTATTTGTAAAGTCTTTGATACCAAGTTTTGAAATCACAGTTGCATGTTTCCCTCTCACCAATATTGTTTGTTAATGTGTTCAAAGTGAAGTCTCATATATTTTCCCAAGAATGTCTGGGTGGCGACTCCAAGTTTTAGTTTTCATTATTTTGTTGAAATTATTGGCAGATCAGGTTTTGTGGGGATTTCATTATGAATAAGATGAGAAACATGAGGGAATACATGAAGGAACACCTTGAAGCTGTGTTAGATGGTGAGCTCCCAAAATCTCCCAGAATAAATTGGTCTAAGAAGAGAGAGCTTTGTAATACTTCTTCCTAGAGACCTAGGTCCATAGGTCCAAGTCAACCTCTAAGTACTATCCCAGAGAAAATTTCCACTTCTTCCATGAGTTCTGAGTTGGGTAGTGAAGAATTTTTTGATAATTTGTTTGACACCCCTGGACAAGAAAATATATCTCACCAGAAGGGAATAACCTGAGTCCAATATATGAAGGATAGAAATAGGGAATCTCAACCTAGGAATGTTTAAAACATAGGGAACATTTCCTTGAATTTAATAGATATCCCTTATGTATGAGCTGGAAACTAAGGAGATGCAGACTTGATAAATTTAGACGGTTCCCAGAGTTCTGATATTACCTTCCTTGACCCATAAGATGTTTTTGGGGATATTGGTGTTTAAAATAAGGAATTAAAGGAATAAATGATTTTGAGACAAAGAAGAGAAAATGATAGAGAATAAGAGGTTATAATTTCCCTTACTGAGAGAGAAAGTTTAAAAAAAAGAAGATTTGCTCAGCTTAAAATGAAAAATCAAGGTCTAAAAGAAGGTTACAAGGGTTTGAATAGGGATGCTTTTGGTGATATGAGTGGCTTGAGGGAAGAATTCCAAGATAGGGAGAGTGTTTTGAAGAAAGATGATCTTAAAGGTGAAGGCCCCCTGCTACGACATATTTTTAGCTTGGAAAATGAGAAACCTTTCAAGGCTCAAGTTTCTTTACAAGAACCACCAGTAACCAATGCAAGTAAAATAGTTTCTGATAAGGGAAAACAAAGGGTTGCTGGCATACAAATATTTGAGCCCAAAGATGGGGAAAGAACATCTCAGAGTATTTCCTTGCTTTATTGAGAACCAAAGAGGGCTTGGAAAGCAAAGGAGGATATTGCCAAGCAGTTAGAGAAAGCAGAATCAGAAGTCGCTGCTGCAAAAATAAAAAGGAAGATTGCTTTCTTAAACTCTTCTAGACACACTAATGTGGAAAATAGTGCCACTACAACTTCTCAAGGAAATCCTGGTCCCAAGATTTAGACAACTAATACCAATTTAAATGTTCAGGAATTGGGTACATGCAATAACGGGTGAGGACCATTTGAAGGTCTTCACTGAAAAAATAATTAATTATGAAATAGAGCATGAAAATGCAATCAAGAAGTTATTTGTACTCTCTTTAAATTAAGATGCAAGAGATTGGTACCAGGGATTGTCAGATGACAACATTTTTTCATGGGATGAGTTTGTGAAGTGTTTCAAGGAACAATATAGTGACAAAATAAATTCTAGCTTCATGTTGAATGAGTTCAACAATATGAAGAAATTTCCAAATGAGGTCATAGCTAATTGATTTGTTGACTTTTGTGGACCGCGCAATGTGCTGAGATGGATCCAAATCGATGTCTATGTTTTAAATTTTGTTTTTTGGTGTGAGAAGCTTTGTTTTATCGTTGATCCACGGGTTGTGAAATATGAAGAAGTAATTACGAAGCGTGTGGTTACCCTGTCAAGAATTAATCCAAATCGCTGGAAAAGTTATATGGTAAAGTGATCCAGTTTTTGATTTAAATGTTACAATTTTTAGACAAGAAAAGCAGATACTAAGTGCAACGTATTTGATTTTTTTTTGTATCATCTTTTGAAGTGAGTAAGTTATTATGTTTGGTTGGTTCTACTTTCTGCAAATTTGAGTGTGGGACTGGATTGATGTTTGAGGGAAGTAGGGTTTGTCTATAATTATTTTATTCTGTTCAAATACCCTAGTTTCTAAGAAGGCAGCACCTAGAGATTTCAAGGGTAAAGTAGACTATTAGGAAAGAGCGATTTGTGATGACTTTTTGGAGAAAATTTATATGTCTACTAATGATGCTTCTAAAGTAAAAGAGTTGGTGTTGAAGAACCCTCATCTGAAAGTAGGTGATGGTCTATATGATAAAGGTAACTGGATGAGGGATGCAAATATAGGTTTTTCTAGTTTAGCTCTTTTCAAAGTGGGTTTTTGTCAAAGGAATGTTTTTTCTCCTATCAATAATATTTGGCAATCTGATGTGGGGAAGATAGTAGTTCCAAATTTTTTCATGGATACTGACATCTTGCTCCAGGTAGAAAATAATTATGACCCAGTGGCTAGGGTGGTGAGAGATGTGGATGCTAGCCCTATGATAAGAATCACTACTGATGAAAATCGTCAAGTTTTCCATTTGAATGAGCCCTTTGCCTATCTTGAAGAAATTAATTTTTAATATTTCAGGGAAGTGTACAAGGCTCAAAGAGATTATCTCAGAAGTGGACCTTTAAGGGAGTATTTTCAAAAAATTGGAGGATTAAGTGTAGTAGGTTCTAATACTCTAGAGCCCATTAAGTTGGATTATTTCAATATGAAGGATAAGGGTATGTATTGGTCCTTGTGTCAAATATTTGGAGAGGATGTAGAAACAGTAATGCCAATCCATTATATATTTATGATGGTTCAGGCTCTTCACCCTCATCTTGCTATCACTTTTTACTTTGCACCTTTTGTTGTTGACCTAATTCACAATGGTCTTGTTGGTATTTATAAGTCAAAAGTTGATAAACCATTTGAGTGGTATTCAATGTTGATGCACAAGTTTGTATACAAAGGTGCAGATTATTTTGAGAAAGAAATGGATTTGATGAAGATGAAGGATGGTGAAGAAATGCCAGTCCAATTTTGGAGTTTGGATTTATCCTGGGACAGAGAAGATGCCAATTTTGTCACTTTTGATAGATGTTTTTCTTCAAGGCTTAGAGCCTTAATGTTTTGAGAATCCAAGGATTCCAAAATCTTTTTTGTCTTTCATAAGACCAAAGCAATATGCTAAGGACATGAAAATAGTACATAATTGGGGGGATGTCATCTTTTATCCTATTTCAACTATTTTTAGAGTCTATGGTTACAGGGGTACTCCATATTTACTTCCTTACCAAGTTCCTTTGAAGGTTGGTATTGCTGAGATTATCAAATAGATTGGCGGTCTATAGGAGATTGCACTATTAGGGAAGAACATCGGTTCTATCTTTCCCACCATGACTTTTTCTCACCAATTTGTTATTACCAAGGGTGGATGGGTACATATGGATAAGGTTGTGAAGCTTTATAAATTAGCAACATCAGTGGCAAGGTGTGTTGACCCTGAGGATTTCTTGAGTTATATGTTTAATAAGAGAACTAGATGTGTGGCCATGGATCACCAATTCTATTATCCTAAAGATATTATTTGAAATGAGTTCACATACAAGAGCAAGAAGTTAAGAAGGAGAAATGGCTAGTGTATAAGAAGAATCTTGACTTTTTACAATATTTTGACAAAGATTATGATCCATTGAGGTACTTCAAGACCTTTGAAAGGAAAATTGATGCTTTGATGAAGCATTTTGAAGGCATTATGGGAACTTTGAATTAGAAAAAAAAAATTATTATTAAGTAAGATCCTGACAAGGCAAAAATTGTCTTAAGCAAGCCATCCTTTTCTAGACTTGTTTCACCGGGTGAGTATGTTTTTCACCAGAAATTAGGATATAGTGTGGTGATGCCCAGTGGAGATAAATCCTATCTAATGGGTCATAAAACACAAGATATTCCTTCTTCCTCCAAAAATATTTAAGAGAAAATAAATGTTGAAGAGTCATCCACCTAAAAGGGGAAGAGGCCTATTGATGTTGATCTTGAGTCCTAGCCTTGTCCAAAGAGGTAGAGAATAAAAGAAGATATACAACAGAGTGGATGCATGTATTCACCCTCTCAATCCCCATTACATATTGATGAACATGGAGTAGAAGAGAAATTGATACAAATGGGAAGCATGGGGGAAATATGTGTGACTCATCAAGAAATCATGGAGGGAGTACTAGAAGCACCCAAAAGGGTTGAGATGGACTTGAGTGTAGAAAAATTTGCTAGTAAAGAGCTAGACCCTATCATCAACCAAGCCAATGATGAATTCTTGGAAGATGATAGCTTTGTAAAAGCTAGGGCATTTATACAATTCATTTGGAGAGCTCATATTAATCAGTTTAAAGAGACATGCCAGAAAAAGAAAGAGGAACAACCAGATATGGAAATGAATACTATTGAGCCTGAAGTGAAACAATAAATGTTAGATAAATTTGAAAAGATCACCCCTGAGGAGGGAAGGGAGATGGTTAGAAGTACAAGAGTCCTAATTCTTCTAGAATGGGACATTGTTGATGCAATTATGTTTGATACTGTAAGAAATAAAATAAAGCATGTACATGATACAAAGTAAGCAGTTGAGAAAGCTATCAAAGGGGTTGTGTTTAGTGAAGATCATGTTGCTCTAGTCATGTGGTCTCTTAAAAGAGAGGAGAATAGAAAAATGAATGAAACTGTTAAGGCTGACTATTCTGGTAGTCCTCTAATTTGAAACCTAAAGAGGAAGATAGTCTGAAGAAGATTTTAAATTCTCTAAAGGAAAAGATAATGGATAAAATAAGAATAATAGGGCTCTCAATAATGATAAACCATCCTTT
This sequence comes from Thuja plicata, assembly GCA_018584345.1. Classification (NCBI taxonomy): domain Eukaryota; kingdom Viridiplantae; phylum Streptophyta; class Pinopsida; order Cupressales; family Cupressaceae; genus Thuja; species Thuja plicata. The sequence continues at coordinate 264,289 of MU227605.1, read as the reverse complement.
AGAAAACTTAATCGGCATCCAAGGATGAAAAATTACCCATATAACACCCAGTGGAAGGATGGGATGCCTATTCTCCCACAAAAGAAAGATAAACCTGATGAAAAGACCCCTGGTCCTTTGCAAAAGAACTATGTTAACATGTATGATGATGTTTCATGGTGTGTAGCTTTTCAAGCCCAACATAATGTTGATTATTGTGCTCATGCCTTGAATGTATTTGCAAATGAGGAAAAAGGGGATGAGGAAGATGACTCATATGATGATAGTGGTTGTGCTATGACCTCTTCACACCTATGGGGTGAAGTAGACTCTGATGAGGAGATTGAAAACCAAGATGTATCTGGCTCACAAAGAAGAAAAGAAGTATGTCATTAGCAATTATTTCTGATGAAGAAGAAGAGGAAATTGATGATATAAGATGTAATGAAAAAAAGGGTGAGGAACCCACCTTGTTAAGTAGACCTTCTAATGAAGAGATAGCATAGATCACTACTAGCATGGTTACTCAAGGAAGGAGTAATTATAATTTGAGAAATATAATAGTTGGTAATGCAGATGGAAAACTAGCTAGTATTTTCATCAAGGAAACCAAAGCAGACACTAAGAAGCCACAATAAAAGAGAAAACCTTCTGAGGGTGTCAAGAAGATAATGGTTAACAAAGGAAACAAGTCTAATGGTCCAAATATTGTGCAAAATATTTAAAAAAAAGACACCAGAAACAAGTGTTCCCTCTCCTCAAAAGGATAGTAAGTAACAAAAGAAAGATGAGCCAAATTTGGCCACTCAAGTTGATGATGGAAATGTTGTTGTTTTGAAATAATATTTTTCTGATATAAAGTACACCCCTGTTGATATGGGGTAACTGCTATCACAGATTACTGTCAAGGTTCCATTGTTAGAAATGATGAGAATTGGGGAACATAAAGAAAAATCAATGACATGGGTGAATGGTGTCTCTTCCACAAAGATTCAGAAACCAGAAGGTAATAAGAAAATGGGAAATGTAGAGGATAAGTTTTAAAGTAATGGAAAGGAGTCAGAAGAAATTGTTTCAAAGATCCCTCAGATATACCTGGACACTAATGTTGTGAATACTTCCTTGGGGGTTTTATTTCCTTTTTTAATGACTCTAGTTATAAATGGTAAAATGCTAAAGAACTGCATGATAGATTCTAGAACATCTAACACTGTTATGCCTATAGAGGTAACGAAGTCTATGGGATTGCAAGTTGATACTCTCCATGGAAGATTTCAGGCAATGGATTCTAGAGAAGTACATGTCATTGGTACTATTAAATCTTTTCCTTATAAGCTAGCCACATATCCTGACAAAATACTAACAATGAGTATCTTATTTGTTGACATTCCTACCCAATACGGAATGTTATTATCAAGAAAGTGGAAAATGTTTGTTGATATTCCTCCCCAATTCAATATCATTTATCCTTTTCAACTTTCAACATTGTTGGTGAAAATGTCAAAGTGTCCCGGGAAACTAGAACTTCTCACGTGATTGAGGAAGATGAAGATGATAATATGAATTGTTATTTGGACACTGATATTAGTTCTTTCCACATGCAAGATAGAAATGTTGAAGGAAAAGTTTAGCCTGTGCTTTTATTTGAAGAAAAAGATAATTTGATAGACCAAGGTGACTTATGGATTATGTATTTTTATGGTGCAAGCTCTAAGGAGGGAGTTGGTGTAGGAGTTTTTTTGATAGCTCCTAGTAGTAAGACTTTCAAAATTTCTATCACTTTATTGTTTACACATGTAGAAATAATATTGTAGAATATGAGGCTTTGTTGATTGGATTGAGGTTGGCCTCAAGACATGGAATAAAAAATATTAGAGTAATTGGAGATTCTGAATTATTAATATCTCAGATTAGATCCAAGTATGCTTCAAAGAACCAAAGACTAAAGCAGTAGAGAAATGTTGTTTAGGATGAATTGGAAAATTTTGATGCATTCGGTATTCACTGGATGGATTTAAGCCAAAATAGAATGGCAGATTTTCTAGCCAATATTTCCTTGAGGCCAGAAGATATCACATTTGCAGTTATCTCTAAGATAGAGGTTCATTCTAGGCCTTCCATACCAGATAATGTTGAAAGCTGGTAGGTTTTTGAAGATTATTTGGATATTCTGATATTCTTACATTGTGAAGCAGACTTTGGAAACAAGGAGATGGATTTTAGTGGATGTGTGGAAACCTTGGATGGTAATAATACTATTTTTGGTAAGGAATTCATACAAATGAAATCAAATATAGTTCCAAACGGATTAGTTGTTCTTGAGAGAGCATTCGATAATAAGGATAAATCATTTTCTGCAAAGACTATTAAAAAAACTAGAGGATTTGGAAGAAGTAAACTTAGGAAAAGCTGAAGCTCCCAACAATGTATATATTGGTAGGAAGTTGTCTCCTAAAATTAGAAAGTTATTAATTGATCTTCTTGGGAAGTATAGGGATGTTTTTGCATGGTCTTATGATGATTTAAAGGCCTATAGAGAAGATCTTTTTCAACACGAGATTCCTTTGAAGGAAGGCACAAATCCTTTAAGACAAAAGTTGAGACCTATTAATACCACATTGGCAGCAAAGATGCAAGAAGAGTTGAAGAAAATTAGACATGTTGGAATTATAAAACCCATTAGACATTCAACATGGGTATAAAAATTGTTTCGAGTGAGAAAAAAGAATGGAGACATCAGACTCTGTGTGGATTTCATAAATATGAACATTAATTCATTAAAGGATAACAATGGTTTTCCCAACATGGAAGTCATGCTAGAGAGACTTGATCTGAATTAATGTCAATGATGGATGGATTTTTAGGATACAACCAGGTTATGGTCAAGGAATCTGAGCAATTCAAGACTGCATTTACCACACCATGGGGTACCTATGTATATGTTAGAATTCCTTTTGATCTGACAAATGCTAGGGCAACTTTTCAGAGACCCATGGATGTGGCATTTGTAGATTTTATTAATAAATTATTAGTGATGTACCAAGATGATCTTACAAATTATTTAGCAGAGAAAGATCAACAGTTTCATCATCTTGAAAAAAACATTGTAAGAGCTTTGGAGTATGGGGTTTCACTTACCCAAAGAAATGTGATTTTGGGGTCACAAGGGGAAAGATTCTAGGGCATATTGTGTCAAAAGGATGGAGTCAGGATTGACCCTAAAAGAGTTGCTTCCATTGACAAGGTTCCTCAGCCCAAGAGTGTCAAAGGCATTCAGCCTTTCTTTGGACAGGTATATATTTTGAGAAGATCTATTACAAATTTTGCAGAAACCAGTACTTGTATTTCTAAAATGTTGAAGAAAGGAGCTAAGGTAGAATGGAATGAAGAAGAATCTAAGGCTTTATTAGACATTAAGAAAGATATCAAGTATGACCATGCTTTGAGGACACTTGATTATAGAAAGCCTTTGCAAATTTTCTCCTTTTCTTCATATCATACTATTGATGCAGTATTGTTACAGAAGAATTCAGAGGGTTTTGAATATCTCATTTCCTTTTTCAGCAAGTCCTTACAAGTAGTAGGATTGAAATATGAAATCATTGAGAAGCAGACATATGCTTTGGTGAAGGCAGTTAAGGATTTTAGATGTTACTTGGTAGGACCAACCATAGTTTCTTATGTGCCTAGTGTTGTTGTGAATGACATTTCGGAACAACAAGAGCTCTCAGGAAGAAGATGTAGATGGATAAATAGAAACCAACAATTTAACATAGGTATTCAGATCACAAAGTTGGCTAGAGGCCTAGTACTTGCAAAGCTTATGGATCAGAGAAACTTGGATGTCAATCATATAAACATGTTCGAAGAAGAGAGAAGGCCTTACAATTTTTTATGGATTGTTGTGAATGGTATACATATGTCATGGATATTTGCAAAGAATGATCTTTCCTCCTGAGATGGATGAAAATAAAAAGAGAACAGTCAAGATCCATGTTTTTAATTATGTCATTGTGAAAGGTGAGTTGTGGTGGAGAAGAAATGAAGGAGTCTTTCTCGAATGTGTAGACCATAACAAGCCTAGGGACTTGTTAGAATAAATGCACAATGGTGTGTGTGAGGGCCATTACATGGATAAAACCACTGCACATAATATTTTGAGATTTGGTTTTTGGTGGCCTACCATTTTTAAAGATGCTCACCATTTTGTCAAAAAATGTGATGCTTGCCAAAGATTTGCAAGTAAACTCAAATTTGGTAGAAATCTACCTTTAAAGTCTGTCATAGTTGAAGCACCTTTTCAAAAGTGGGAAATGGATTTCATTGGAGAGATGCCCTAAAAAATATAGTGAAGGTCACTCAAGGATTCTAGTGGTGACTGATTATTTTACTATGTGGGTTGAAGATATTCTCACTAGGAGAGCTACTAGTAAGATTGTAATTGACTTTATGTTGCAAAACATCCTCACTAGGTTTGGTTTCCCATAAACTATATTGGTAGATAATGTAATGTGTTTTAGATCTGAAAAATTTAATGATTTCCACCAGCTATATGGGACCCAAATTTCTTATTCTTCCCCATACCACCCATAGGAGAATGGCCAAGCTAAATCCAGCAATAAAAGCCTGATAATTTTTTTGAAAATTTTGTTGGATAAAAATAAAAAGGCTTGGGATTCAAAGGTGCAACAAGCAATGTGGGTTGATAGAGTGACAGTAAAGAAAGCTATTGGTTGTGCACCCTTTGACCTATTATGGTATACATGCTAGGTTGCCACAAAATAAATTGTTGCAGATGTACAAGTTTATCCAAATTTATAATGAGGAATTGGATGATGAAATGAGAATCGAGATGGATGACTTGATACAGTTGGATTAATAAAGGAGGGAGGCACATGATAAAAATGTTAGGTTGTATCTCCAAAGTAAGAATTTATATGACAGAAGAACCACTGTAAGAAATTTTGAGATTGATGATTTGGTCCAGATGTGGAATGTCAGGCTAAAGGATAAAGGAAAACATAGTAAGTTTGATCCTATTTGGCTGGGAACATACATTATTGACATTAAGTGGGGTTTTGATTCTTACATTCTCAAGGATTTGATTGGAAACATTTTGGAATTTCCAATTCATGGATAGTTCCTAAAATTGTACTTCACATGAAGTTCTCAATATCCATGAACAGTAGGTTGTAAATATGTTTAATTTTTGTGTGTTTCTTTCTCTAGTTGGTGTGTTTCTGTTGTGTGTTATAGGGTAGTTTTCTTTCTGTAGGTGGTCTACTTAACCCTAAGATTGTAGAATCTTGTTATGCCTACAAGAGACACACATCCCCAATTAGAGTCACTGTTAAGAATACAAAAACAATTATGGTTCTAAGTCTCAGCGTATCACATTTTCGTGCTTTCCCCTGGGTTCTTGTTTAATTTTAATGTTCTTAAGCCCTAATTTCTTTTTGATCTAGCCCTTAGTTTTCCATGGTATTATAAACCCTAGGTTTCCCATGCTTTTTATTTTCATGTGTTACCTTTTTGGGATCCACTTAAGTCACTTTAAGTCATGTGTGTTAAGTCATCGTGTGCGGGGGGGTGGGCGACATTTCTTTTTAAGTCCTAAGTCCTCAGTCTAAACTCCCTGTGGTATGTTATGATTTTAAAGTGTCAAGAATATTACTTTTGATCAGATGGGGGGTGTAATGCCTTGATCAAAAGTTGCGTGAAGGATAGCCATCAAATAATCGCGCCTGAGTGACAAGTTTCCATCCTAATATTGTGGGGTCAGTTTCTTCAAAGTTAAAGGAAGATAAAGTTCGGTCATATCAAATTTAATCCAACGGTGGGTGCAATTATGTGAATTAAATATGTGAGGAGGTTTATCTTCAAGGCATCATGCCTATGTGACACATGGCTAGTGGTGGGACCTAGTCCGAGACTTTAAAAGGAGCATAAAGTTAAGTCAGATATTTTTTGATCAGACAAAAAGTGTGATGCATGGAACATAAGATGCCTAATGTTTATCTATCATAGGATCATGTTTAGCTGTCAAGTGTCCATCTAGAGATCTCACCTTAGTGGGGCAGAAAGATAAATCATCAAGAAGATTTGTTTTGATCCAATGATTGGCATGATGGCACTAAGAAATAACCATGGAATTCTTATCACCTAAAGGAACAAGATTTTTTGTGTTGAAAAGATTTAAAATTATCAAATGATTTTTGTGAAAATATGTTTGCCAGCTTCAACTCTAAGTTCATACACCCTATTTATGAGTTCATCCTACCCTTTTAACACTTTCATGCTATTTAATAGTATAGAAATGCACACTTTCATGCTATTTAATAGCATATCTTATGAAGATACATATGTGATTTATGATACACGTGTTTCTATTATTAATCATATGTTTAACATATTTATTTTTTATCAAATTACAAATGTAATGCTTATGATGCTCAATTGTTGGTGCCGATTTCATATATAAATGTTGTGTGATTATGTCACCCTTGGTGGAAATAGGTAATTGACTACAAAGTCAAACCTATTGTTGAGGTTCTTCCATAGTATAAATAAAGTAAAGGTAAGGAATGAAATAATTGTTGGAGATTTGATTTTGAACAGTTGATTGATTGTATGTTTGTCATTGATGACAACATATAATACACAGTAGTACTTCTATAAGTACTTATCCACATGATGAAATGAAGACCAGCATGGATAGATACATGTTTTTGACATGTTTATGATGCTATGTTCATACACGCAGACCTAGATATGAAGTTTCAGTAAAGATATGTAATTCTGTTATTGACGATTACAGTTTTGGAGGATTAACGATTTAAGGCCGACGTATGTAACATGTTGATCGAGTTGCACCTATCTTTAGGATATGTGTGTGTATATTCATGATGAGTTATGAGTTTTTGATATTAATCTAAACACGCCAAAGATATTTCAAGAAGATTACAAAGTTATGATTAAATTGGTGAAGCCGACTTAGTGAAGTGACGCGTCTGTTCAGCATTGACTTGCGTGGTTGTAATTATGCTTGCACACTTAATAGTGCCAACAAGGATGTTAAGAAGAGTTTTCTGACAGGTCCCATGATCTCATAATTGGAGCATGTATTTATACAAGCTCATTTTTGATGGGAAGAGTTGCGAAAGCCAGAGATTGACAAGCAGAGCAGAGTGTTGATACAGCAGAGCTATATTTATCATATGTTGATAATATAGATATTTATGTTGAAGCATTCAGAATACAGATTAGATTTTTATATTTCTTTACAAGAGGTTAAAGCATCGACGCTTAAAAGGAACTGATTAGACAAGCAGTGTCACATACAACAGTTCATCTTGTTGATACAGTGTGTATCAAATATCTAGAAGGTTGTAGCCTTCACCACTTGGACAGTTAGTCCTCCACCCCTAATATGGTTATTTTAAAAGACTCCTAATAGGGTCTAACCCTTAACCAGGTCAACTATACTACTGCATTGTATTGTACAACTCCTAACAGGGTTGAAGAATCTTTTAACAGAGATTACTATAAATAGTATAGTTCTTTATGGGTACTAATTCCCATCGGGGTTTTTACCATTTGGTTTCCCTATAACCAAATTGATGTGTTGTGTAATGTGCTATTTGAATATGTATTTACTTTATATCAATCTGGATTAATAAGTATAAGAAAGATTTAAAGTTGCTGATAATTGATTCACCCCCCCCCTCTCAGTTATCTCTGAAGTATTCTAACAATTGGTATCAGAGCCAAATGCCTTGGAGAAGAAGCCTAACAGCTTAAGGTATATCAAGATGTCTTAATTTAGAAAAGATAGCCCTAAGTTCAATGGAGAGAACTATCTGGATTGGAAGAAAAAAATTGTAACACATCTTCAGTGCATTGGATTTGATATATTTGAGATTGCTACACAAGAGGTTGAAATTCCATCTCTGAAAGACCTTGCAAAGGATGATGCTACTAGAAGACAGAAGGAAACATTTACTAATAATACAATTTCCAAAGAATCCCTAATCAGCACCTTATCTGATAGTGAATTTTATGAAATCAAAAAGATTGAAAGAGCATATATCATATGGAAGTATTTAGAAGACATGTTTGAAGGAGATGTTCAAGCAAAGAATGCACACAGGAAGACATGGAAGAAGAAATACAACAGTCTTGAGATGTTACCAGAAGAAAACATTAGAGCTTATAATCAGAGGATAAATGAAGTAGTATCTGGAATTAGAAACAATGGAGGAGAAATTTTAGAAGAAGATATAATGGACAAGTTGTTAACTACGTTGACATCAGACTATGATAACAAGATCAACATTCTAGAGGAAACTATGCAATTCTCAAAAGCCTTCAAGAGAGAGACTTTGATCAGCAAAATCTATGCATTTGAGATATCAAGATTGAAGACTAAACCCAAAAATGAAACAACCTTCAAAGCTTCAATCCATGGTAAGAAATCCTCACACATCTCTAGTCATAATGAAAATGAAGAAACTGATGAAGAGCTAGAAGAAATAATTTCCATGATTACTAAGACAGAAAAGAAGGGAAAAGGAAAGTATGAAGGACAACTTCCATTCAAGTGTTTTTCATGTAATAAGATTGGTCACTTTGCATCTAAGTGTCCCACAAAAGTCAAGAAGTTCAGATCTGATTACAAACCTAAATATAGGAAGGAATG
>MU227605.1:199014-226197 GCA_018584345.1 Thuja plicata | reverse complement strand
AATTTAATTTAATTAAAGTGCTAGGACTTTGTAATTAAATTAATTCGATCATAGGGTTTATTTAGCCAATTGTAATTGATATTTAGGAATTAAATATAGTATTTGATTAATACAGATTTATGATTTTCTGCATTTGACACTTCAGTCAAGTAGAGACAGTCAAAACTCAAAATTGCCTAGTACAATAGGACTTTGATGATTCAGAAGAATGACAAATGCAACAAAATTGGTTGTGGTTGTAAGATGCCAATTTTGGGGTGTTACATTTTTCCCCTCTTTGAATTTATGTGCGAGTAGCGCATTGATTCAAATAATAGTTTGATGTTTGAAGCACAAAAGAATAGTTTGAAATTGATTTCGAGAATTGATGATGGTTTCAGAGCCATCTCTAGAATGGAGCTTAACTCTCCGAAGTCTAGGTTAGATTTTTGAGATGTCCGTTAGATCAAGTTTTTGAGGGTCATCTTCAGAATGAAGCTTGACTCTCAGGAATCCAGGTTAGTTTGCTCCGATACCTAACAATGGGGTTTCGAGAACCATCTCCAGAATGAAGTTTGATCCTTAGGGATTTGAGTTAAATCTCCTAGATACCTAATAGATGAGCTTTCAAGAACCATCTCCAGAACAAATCTTGATCCCCATGGATCTGAGTTAGATTTCTCAGATACCTAACAATGAGATTTTGAGAACCATCTCCAGAATGAAGCTTGATCGTTAGGGATTTGAGTTATATTGTTCAGATTCATAATAGATGATAAGATGTAAGGAACAGGGATGCCCCTAGTGATTCAAGATTGTGGAATACCCAGTTTTGACTATGAAGTATGAAAACTAAACATGTCCCAAGTGATGAGATGCCCCTAGCAATGAGGAATTTTTGAAATTAGATTAGATTGATTAAAGTAGATTTGAAGTGATTCAATGATGTAATCATCCCGCCCCCTCGGGAGAAAAATGGAAAGATGACATGCCATACTGTTGATTCAAAGTGATAAATCGTAGATAAATGGTGAGAAAAGGTCAAGAATAACTCAGAATAGATTACAGAAGATTCTAGAAGATTGAGAAGCAATTTTGAGGTCCAGTTGACCAAGTTTGACTAGGGTTGACTAGATTTGACCAGAGCTGACTTTTGAGGAAAATTGTCGATGATTTTGAGAAAATTTTGATTGGATATGATTCTGAAAAGAAAGCATTGTTAGAAAGTTGACTGCACAAACATTTGATCACGTGGGTCCCAAAAATTTTAAAATGCAATTTTGAGCTATATAGGAGTGTCAGATTTCGATTTTGATCCCAAAAATGGATTCAGCATAGTCGATATAGCCACTTTTGAAGAGTGAGAGTGAGAATAAAATAGTTGGGTAGCATGATTAACCCAGAACACTGAATAAGAATTCCTCATCATACAAATCAAGGAGAACACAATGAAGTGACCATCAAACTACTGTCGCGATGCAAGTGTAGAGTGAAAGTGCAATTCTATGCTAGATGCAATCCCTAGGACGTGGTTGTTGGACCCATTGAATACTTTTCATCACAAAGAATTTTTGGAGCATCAGAGTCAATACAATCCTTACTGGTGCCACTGCAACAATACGAATATGAATATGACTTTCATCGGATTAGATATGGGAAACTAACGTAAGCATCGGGGCGCAAAAGTTGAGATGACCTGAACATTGTTTCTAGTTTGATATGGCAATCTTGCGTAAACAAGAAGATAAATAATAGTCAAGGAGATAGTTCTGACCTCACCTTGGCATACAAATAAATAGGATTGAACGATGTGAGTATTTTCCACCTTAATGGAGATGCTCTTATCACATACACCCTGGTTATTTGACATTGCCAAATCATCGGAGCCACACCAACAAGTACTAGACAAAGAAAAGAGAAATGAAATCAATGAGAACAAGCAACATACAAAGAGAAATTCAATCATAGCTCAACATGTTTCAAAGTTTTTGGATGTGTTCCTATATAGGGTTTTGAGAAACACCATTGTGCTTGTGAGTGCTTTGTATTTGATTACTATCAATAGATGTTGTTTACATTTACGATATCCAATGTGTGTTCAGAAACATAGATGCGTCCAAAGATAGTGTTAAGAAACACTATTGATTGTGGTGTTGAAAAACACCTGTTGATTGTATCAGTAGTGAGTTGTCCTTTAAAAGTGACAAGATTACTGATGAAAGATGCGATCAGATTGGGGACTCATGCCCCTAGGTAATGATTGATTATTGAATTGAATTGTGTTGCAAGGACACAATCAACTTGATTTCCCCTAGGCTAGGATTCTAGATCAGTTCAAGTCAGGAGGGTTCTCAGAAGACCCAAAGTGTCACGAAAGTGATTGAAAGTTATATACAAACTGAAGCAAAGGATTACCAAGGTGAAGTGTTGAGTACCACTCCAACTTCAATGAATTGATGGTGATTTGTAGATATATGTCAACTACATGAAAAGATGATCAGTATGGTGATAGTAGATAGATGCGGTGAGAACCATTGGTGACTGACATGAGAGAGATTCCCCAGTAGAGAAATCTGAGTAATAGCTAGGCATCAGTAGGAAGATGTAGTGAGAACCACTGGTGATTGATGTGAGAGAGATTTCAAAAGGTAATAGGACAGTGCCCCTAGACCAGGAAGGTTTCCCCTAGAGTACGACCAGTTTCAATCCATGTAAGTTGGTAGCTTGAAAGTAACTAAGAGCATGTGCATGAGAAAATGAAAGCAGGAAAGTACGAAAGCTGGAAAGAAACTATACAGAGCCAAGTGATGCTGCGACAGATATAGCATTGAAAAACAAGAGGTGCCTGTTGACCAGGTTTTCACCTTCTTGGAAGAAATTTTTTTTTTTCTACCATGATGCCTATTTACCAGGTTTTCATCAATGAAACTTTTTCCTTTTTTCAAAATGTATTGTATTTTTGAATTTTTTTGATCTTTTTGGTATTTTCTGATATATAGTAGATCTCTTAAACAGGTAGATATAGTTGCAGAACTGTGGGAAATCTCATTAAACCAGAGCCAACATAAGCCATGTCCCCTCATGACAAGGTATACAAAAACTTATCCAGATGGATTTTGGGGGAAAAGAAGAAGATAGCTATTCCCAGGAATGTCCTTTCTTATAAGACTAGAAGAATTTGTGAATGAGAAACTTCATCCACTAGGTAGTACACTTCCATTTTTTTGAATTTTTTCAGGACATTTTGTAATTTTAAGGATTTTTTCAGGACATTACTATGTACATGATCATTCTGACAATGTCTCATCTGTAGAACCATTTCATATGAAGGGCATTGATTAGCTTCTTGAGTTTCTCTCCTTCAGTGGTGGAGAGTTGATAGGCACCAGACCCAAATACTATAGTGACAACATATAGACCAAGCCAATTTGGTTCAAATTTTCACTTTTCGACCCAATGCTGTTGATTCTTAGGGTTCTCCCTCAGAACGAGGTCACCCACTTGGAAGTCCCTTGGTCAAACTTTCTTGTTATATCTCTTAGACATACTTTTATGATATGCTCTGAGGTGATTGAACACCACTTGCTAACGTTTGTCTAGTAGTTCCAGCTCTTGTAGCCAAGATATTTTGTTGTCATCATCAGTGATGAGGCCTTTCAAAGAGATTCATAGAGTAGGAATCTCAACCTCAATAGGTATCACAACATCCACTCCATAAACCAAAGCAAAGGGCATGGCCCCTATCAGTGTTGAGTTTCTCTCCTTCAATGGTGGAGAGTTGATAGGCGCCAGACCCAAATACTGTAGTGACAACATACGGACCAAGCCAATTTGGTTCCAATTTTCCCTTTGGACCTGATGCTGTTGATTCTTAGGGTTCTCCCTCAGAACAAGGTCACCCACTTGGAATTCCCTTGGTTGAACCTTCTTTTTATAGCTCTTAGACATCCTTTTCTGATATGCTCTGAGGTGGTTGAACACCACTTGCCGACGTTCGTCTAGTAATTCTAGATCTTGTAGCCAAAATATTCTATTGTCATCATCAGTGATGAGGCCTTTCAGAGAGATTCACAGAGTAGGAATCTCAACCTTAGTAGGTAGCACAAAATATGCTCCATAAACCAAAGCAAAGGGCGTGGCCCCTATCAGTGTTTGTATACTTGTTCTATTTTCCCAGAGAGATGAATTGATTTGGAGATGCCAATCTCATCCAAATTTGTGAACTGTGCAATGTAGGATTTCAAGGATCACTTTGTTTAATGCTTCCACCTATCCATTACCTTGAGGATAATATATGGAAGACTAGTGCTAAGTGATTTTGAATTTAGAGCATAGCTCCTTCAGATCATTTTTCTTAAATTTCCCCCATTATCAGTGATTATAGAAGAGGGTACACCATACATGTAGATGATGTAATTGAGAATGAACATGGCCATAAATTTTCCATTTTCTATGGTGAGAGGTACTGCGTCTACCCACTTAGTGAAATAATCTGTAGTTGTGATGATGAACTTGTGTCCATTTGATGATGAAGGATGAATCTAACCCACCAAATCAAAGGCCCATTGCTAAAATGGCCAGAAAGTGATGAATGAAATGAGCTCCTTGGCTAGAGTGTGAATCAGATTTCCATGTAGTTGACACTTTTTGCAAGACTTAGCATACTTTATAGCTTCCTTTTCCATGTCTGGCCAATAGTAACCAACTCTAATAAGTTTACAGGCCAGTGTCAATCCACTCGAGTGGGATCCATAGATGCCTTTATGCACCTCAAATAACTCATGCTTAGACTCATTAGGTTCTAAAAACCTAAGAAAGGCACCGTCTAGACCTCACCTATACAAATTGTTAGCTATGATGATGTACTGTGAAGCACTATGGATTAGGTGATGTTTCTCATTCCGTGTGTAGGTATCTGGAGAAATATAGTCACAAAGGTAGGAGTATTTATGATGGTAGTAGGATGAATCATGTCCAATGACGCAACAGATCATCTGAGAGTCAGGGGAGTCATAGGTTGGGTAGTGTAATGTGTCCACCAGGAATTCATGTCGAGAGTCATTCTCTGGCATCTATAGCATAGAAGCAAGAGTAGGCATTGCATCAACTAATTTGTTGTCTTCCCTTTGAATATATTGGAATGTTATGTGTATAAATTAATTTCAGAGGTCACCAACCATCCACTTATAAGACACCAGTTTTTCATCTTTCATCTGATAAGTATCATTTACTTGATTTATGACCAATTGTGAATCACCAAAGACTTTAAGTTCATCCACTTGCCACTCGATGATGATCTTCATGCCATTGTTCAGGGATTCATACCTGGCATTGTTTGTACAAGGAAATAACAACTTGTATGCTTTGTGTAAAGAGTACCTTTGTGGTGTGATGAATAGTATCCCAGCACCTGACCTTTATTGAGTGAACAATCCGTCAAAGAATATAATCTAGGATCGATGTGTGAGAAGTAGTATAGACTCATCTAGAAAATTGATTCTCAATGGTTGATGAAGGATGAGAGGTGCCTCTTCTAGTTGATCTAAAATAGATTTCCCTTTGATGGCCTTTCTTTCTACATACTCAATATCAAACTCATTGAGTATCATGACCCATTTTTCTAGTTTGCCTGTGAGGGTAGCCTTACTAAGTAAGTATTTCAATGGATCAATTTTAGCAATGAGGTGTGTAGTATGAGAAAGAAAGTAGTGTCGTAGTGTTTGTGAAGAAAATACCACCACTAGGCAAGCCTTCTCAATGAATGAATAGTTTTCTTCATATGAGACCAGTGTCCTACTAATGTAATAGATAGCCCTTTCCTTATTGCTCTGATCTTCTTGAGCTAACAAGACACCCAATGTTCTATCTATAGCAGAGATGTAAAGGATGAGAGACTTCCCTAGAATAGGGGGCATCAATATTGGTGGACTTGCAAGATATTTCTTGATATGTGTTATCCCTTTATCACAATCTTCATTCCATTTGTAGGTCATACCCTTGTGTAAATTCTTAGTGAAGGGTTGTGACTTGTTAGCCAGTTGGGAGATGAAATGCCAGATAGACTGTAATCAGCCTTGGAGGCCTCCAATATGACTAATGTTACATGGCGGTGGCATTTCCATGATGGATTAGACCTTCACAGGATCCACTTCTATGCCTTTTGCAGAGATGATGTAACCAAGTAGTTTTCCAGATGTTACCCCGAATGCACATTTCTTCAAATTAAGCCATATACTGAACTGTTCCATGTGATCCATTATAGGACCTAGATCTACAAGGTGTGTTTTTCATTGCATGCTCTTAGCTAGAGTTTCATCAACATAGTATTCCATAATATTATGCATTGTGTCATGGAAGATAGTGGTGATAGCCCTCTGATATGTAGCACCAACATTCTTGAGTCCAAAAGGCATGACGTTCCAACAGAAAGTGCCCCATGCACATGTGAAAGTAGTTTTCTCTTGATCTTCTAGCATAATTTTTATCTGGTTGTAGCCAAAGAAACCATCCATCAGTGAGTACATTTCATAACCTATTGTCATGTCTACAATCATATCAATGTTGGGCAACTTAAAGTCATCTTTGGGACATGCCTTGTTCAAGTATCAGAAATTTGTGCAAACTCAGATGGATTTATCATGTTTAGATACTTGAAAAATGTTGGAAATCCACTCCACATAGTCAATTGCTCTAATAAATACAACCTTAAGAAGTTTTTCCAGTTTAGATTTGAATAGTAAAGTCACATGTGGATGCATCTTCTGAAGCTTTTTTTTGATAGGCTTAACGCCTGGTGTAATGGAAAAGTGATGCATGATCAGATTAGGATCCAATCCTGGCATGTCAGAATATTTCCATGCAAAGTTGATCTTTTTTCTCCGGAGGAAGGTAATGAATTCCTCTATTTCTTCCTCAGATAATGACTTTGTTAAATGAATGATCTGAGGTTCTACTTTTGTACCCAAGTTTACTAGTTGAGTTGGTTCAATTAGCACAGATGACCATTCCTGAAAATGACTTGGAAGCATATCAAGTATCCATCCTTGGGTGCCTCAAAGAGGTTTTCAACCTCAGATACATCCTTTATTTTTAATTTTTTAGGCTCTGATATTGCCACAGTGTGGTTTTCACCATCAGAGCGCCTATTCTTTCTTCTTTTAATTTTGTGACTCAGATACTTGATATCGGCTTGAGTCATGTTGAAAATGTCTTCGTTGGTGGAGGACGTTATAGGTTCAACATTGTTAAGGTAGTAGGAAAGATCATAGTCATTCTGGAAGGTAAATACTTCATTGGATGGAGGGGAGGAGTTCCATTCTATGAGCTTGGGATGGCGGAGTGGAAGGGAGGTGATAGCTTCTAGTGTATTCACAATATAATCATCAAAAGCATGGACTAGCAAGTAGAGACCTAAAGTGATCTCATCCAAAGGAGAAATAAAATTCCTTTGACCCCTCATGACCATAGTAGAAGACAAGTTAACATCGATGGAATCAAACTTGTGTGTCCTAACACTAGAACCTTCACCTATGTCGAGAAGGTTTTCATATGCATGTACAATATTTGCATCTCTGTCAAAGGTGCCTTCCAAAAGACTATCAAACTTGTATACATGGGAGTCTATTTCATGATTATTTTTCATATCAAGGACATGAGTGAAATCTACTCTTTGCCCCCAGTTTGGATGAGTTATGTCTAAAACCTCTTCTACAGCTAGATAAGTATCACTTGTGTCACCATCTGAGTCTAGTTCATCTTGTGTGGCAGTGATGAGTGGTTGGATTTGTTCTTGTTGAAACCATTATTGAAAATGTGGTGGCATGTATAATTCACCTTAATACCCAAGATCGACATTTTTCATTTCTCTCAATCGCTCATATGTTAGTGAAGTGAGTGAAGCAGTTTCATCTGAGTCACTATCAGTCCTGACCGTATTGACACATGGTATGAAATCATCTGACTTAAAAAAGAATGCAGAAAGATCTAGAGGAAGAGGAAAAGGAAAGGAATCCTCATTAGAGCTATCCTCAGAGTTTCTAGTTGTAGACGTGCATTCAAGTTCTGGTTGGTGGTCCAGTTCTAGCACAAATTTGTTAATCCCTAAGTGAAATGGGATTTTCTTGAAGCCTAGACCTATACTGTCACATGTTTGTCTACCAATAGCTTCAAGTGGTGCAATAAATCCTTTATGGTTCAATCCTATAGGGCCATTCCATTTATAGCCAAAGCAATTCATAATAGATAGACCCATACTATTTAGGATTTATGTTGTGAAGTGAAGTGATGTGCTAAGGTGTATCCTCCCCTTTATAGATCCAGGCTTTAATAGCCCTATTTTCATCTTCTTCCTCTAGTGGTGTGGTGGCCTTTACAAAGGTGCCACCATATTTTTTTTAAGGAGGAGTTGTAGAAGGTTTATTTTCCTTAGAAGGTCTCCCATAAGAACGCGGAGACAGAGGTAGAGATGTTAGTGTTAACATGGGTTCAATCTGATATCCCCCCATGCCAATGTCCTTGAGTTTTAGATTGTTTTCCATTACCTTTAGCTTTGCCTTGAGGAGCTCAGTAGACTCTTTGTTGGGGGGAACAGAGCTATCGGCAGATGTGGTAAGCATGTTGCAATCATAGCTTGTATTGGCAAGCATGGTCATTTTAGATCCTTGAAAAGAGAATTTTATGCATTGATGATAAGTCAACAGAACCACCTGCATTTCATGAATCCACGTTCTTCCCAAAAGTATGTTGTATGCTAGAGGAATGTCAATCACCTAGAAGATAAAATCCCTTTCAACAGGTCTAACTCAGATTGGTAACACAACTAGCCCCTTAGGTTTTCTCTCCTCTTCAACATATGCCTTAAATGTTGATCTTTTTGTGGGCATCTATGCAATCTTCACCATAGCCTAACTAAGCAAGGAAGCTATCAGAGAAGATGTTAAGGCCAACACCATTATCTATAAGGACATGGTGGATGTACTTTGGGCCAATCATGAACTCGATATGTAAGGGGTTATTGTGTGGATGAATCAAGGAATGATCATCTTCCTCAGAGAAAGACAAGTAATGAGGTGAGGTCAGGTGACCTACCATGGATTAAAACTGGTCTATATATAAATCTTTTGGAACATTTTCCTTAGTGACGGATTTGTCAAGAATCTCCCTGTGAGCAGAGGATATTTTTAGTAGCTCGAAGATAGTGATCTAAGCATTGGTTTGTTGCAATTGGTCTAGTATGATGTAATTAGCAGCATTAGATGAGGGGACCAATTTTGAATTCCTATTGGTAGTGCCAATAGAAGATTTATCTACATGTTTTTTTGGTACTGAAGAAAAAGGCTTAGGGCCTTTGAGAATGATCTTTTCACGAGACCAAGTCATGGCGTTAGCACAAAATTGAGATTGTTCTTGGTCAGAAGAATGGGACTCAGGTCCTCACAGGATGAAGGGAGTTTTGTGCTTGGGAGCATCTTCTCTTCCTTTGATGGTAACAACATTACTATACTCAACATTGATAGGTTCAACAATATTAATGAAATTATCATTATTAGTGTACGTGTAGTTGACCTTGGAATGAGCATTTTTATCCTTAGAGGATTCACCTTTCTCATGAGAAGGAAAGGGGTCTTTGAAGGCCTGGTGATCTAAGTTCTTGTTGTGACCTCCTACAACAATAACCTCACTATCGATAAGGTCCTGGACCTTATACCGTAGTTGAATGCAGGTAGCTATTTTGTGACCCTTGTTCTGGTGGTAATCACAGTACATAGATTCATTCCACCAAGAGGGTCATGCTTGCGAATCAAACATACATGAATTATCTAGAGGAGTGAGTAGTTGGTTTTCCAAGAGAGTTTTGTAAACTGCATTGTGGGTTTCTCCTAGAGGAGTGAACTCATGCTTGGGTCCAGGAGCCCAAGGTTTAGAACTAGAAAAGTGTGAAGGTGGTTTAGTTTGTGTTGTATCTTGTTCAGTGGCTTTGGCCACCTACATAGTGTTAGTGATATTAAATGCATCCTTTGGAGGCTTGGGAGTCACATTGTTGACAACTCCACCATTCACAACATTTTGGTTCTTTTTGACAAATTTGGGTTTGTCTTTGCGTGAGGAGGAGGACCCTTGTTTATTGTCCTTGTGTAGGGTCAGTTCTCCTTTCTTAACCATGAATATTTCAATTCTCACAACTTGTTTGATCATGTCATAAAAGCTTAGAGGACCTTGCAACTATACTTGATACCCAAAATTGGGAAGAAGATTGTCTAAAAAGATGTCAAGCTTTTCAGACAGGTATTTTACGAGAATATTTTGTATAAAGTTGTCTCCATATCTGACAGTGTAAGCATGCCATTCTAGAGTTAGTTCATCTTCTAGACCTTTGTATCCATTTCCTCATGCAGTTTGTAGCTATGTGTCCATATCTACCACATGATATGAAATTTACCCATGTGCTGTAATCCCAAACATATGAGTTACCGACTCTTCTCGGTTGATAAGAATTTTCTTTTTCTTTTGGTTTCCATGCTTGCCTTTTATTTTTCCTGCATTCATGAGAGGTGTGTCCATGCATTTTGCAAGTAGAATAATATTTTTCCATATAGGATTCCTTCTTTGGTTGTTTCACCTTAGATATGCATTCATGTGCTTTGTGTCCATGCTTGTTACAGTTATAACAATTACCTATGAATGTAGATGTGGATTTAGGAATACCTTTAGCTTTGCTTCTGCAAATATTTGATGTGTGGCCTAGTTTTCCACAGTGATTGCATGGCTTCCTATTTGTTCTTAGATTTTTGTAGACATCTTTCTGATCAGCTCTGTTTGATGAATCTCCATGCTCGGTATACCCTAGACCGGTATTTTTGTTGAGTCTTCTTTGTCCACCCAGAAAAGCATCCATTATTTTTGTGCTTTCTTTAGCTTTCTTGATCACATCATTGTGTTGTTTTGAATCCTTGCTTCATGCTTCAGTCTCTCATTTTCTTCTCTTAGTTCACCAATAGCTTCCAATTTCCCATTGAGTTCTATGTTCACTCGGTTTGCATCATGAATCATAAGAACTATTTGATTGGTGATCTCATGATGATGTTCAGTAAGTCTCTTTATTTTAGTTTCTCTTTCTTGTAGCTTTCGAGTGATCTTCCTCCTATCATCAATAGCTAATGTTCTTTCTTGTTCATCTTGTCTGGAATTATTCATAACATCAATCATCCTTACCATCTGTGTCTCTTGACCAATTTTTTGTACCTTTACTTGTTCAGTCAGATGTTGATTGATTTCATTCATAATTGTAATGATTCCTTCAGATGTGTTTGATGTATTTCTAGATGTACATCTCGATGACTCAAATAAATCAGGTATCTCTTCTTCATGATAGTTTGTTTCATTGCAACAAGATGCCTTAACTTTTCTTTCATCTAGTAGCTCTCTCATCTTGATTCTTGCTTCTTTGTATTGCTCATAGAAGATATGTATCTACAACTTCTGATTCTCAATATTATTATCAAGCTTATACCTTTCCATTGTATGATATTTTCTCTCAAGTGATTTAAAATTTTCCAAATAAGAGATCTAGCTCTGATACCAATTGTTGGAATAATGGAATGGTGTGTATTGAGAGGGGAGGGGTAAATCAGTACGCTTAATTTTTTTTATCAATTAACCCTTAATGATCTTTCCTTTCTTTACCGACCATATTACTATTCTACCTTATGCATGTAATATCAAAACATAAATTTAATTTCATGTAAACATTCATGAAATGTAAGTAAACATGACACAAAAATTGGTAACACAGAAAAACCGTGTTAGAAGGTAAAAACTGTGGTGGGGATGAAACCCACAAAGCTTCACTATCTACAGAATGGAAGGTGTCGGTTAAGGCTACAAGTGTGATCACTTATGATGATCTTACCCTATTGGGAGTAACATTTTAGATTGGTTAGGCCTACTTGGTTAAGAGATTTAGCAAAACTGTTAAGTTTGCACTCGGTTAAGAGATTTATCAACATTGTTAAGTGTGCACTCGGTTAAGAGATTTACAATAAGACTGTTAAGTCCACTTTCTTAAAGGATTTCTTCTATTTTCTATGATTGTTAGAGATTATTCAAAAATACTTGTTGACTCGATGATATGCAATCTTGAATTGCTGAATATAGATCCTTTAATTTCACAATGTATATGTATCACCTATAGTGAATGATTAATACCTCTGTTCTGCTCAGTAGCATTGAATCTTGTTCTTCATAACTAAATTTTGTCTTTTGTGTCCTTCTACATGAAACTCTCTGTCTGATCCATAGATGTCTACTGCGGCTAAAATCATCTTGTTCTGATTGATTACTACATCGATTCATACAATCTATTGACTTATTTAGGTTTCACGCTTTACAATAAAAAATCTATGATCAAAGGTTTACAACCTAACCTTGATATCCTCATTTGCATGTTTACAATCAATTAGACTGATTAAAACAATTATATATGCTTTACTTGTTCCTCAAGAAATTGTTTTACAGCTAAGCATAAAGCTAATTATAAAACTGAAGTGTTTTATCTAATGTGTAACTCAGATCCACATTTCTCGAAAATAAAAATGTCTCTTGGTAGACTGGTGCTTGGGTTTCTCCGTAGACATACTGCTCTCGGGTTCCTTTGTGAACTGTGTTGTTGGTTTACTTTTGAACTGTCTGCCAGTTTACTCTGTAAACTGTGCTCTCGGTTTACTCTGTAAACTATCTGTCAGTGATAGTTCATATCGGTGTTCACTTGCACTTAACATTTTTGGTGACCATTGCACTTGTCTGTTTTTGGTGTCTTTTGCACTTGACTATTTTGGTGTCCATTGTGCTTAACAAAATGCTGTCACTCGGTGATCATGTTACCGACAGTCCAAAAATTGTTTCCTTGTATACTAATGACAAAATATTATCCTTTAGGATATATATATATATATATATATATATATATATATATATATATATATATATATATGGTCTCACCTTCTCATATAGATGTCAAGGAGGAATAGATTGATTGGGTTGGTCAAGATTTATTAACTTATTTCAAACCTTAGTCTAAAGACCATGTCATCACATTAAAGATCATATATAGTTTGAAATCTTGAACAGGAAACCACAACACATGGAATGATTTTCAACATGAATAATAGGTAATTATCTTAACCATTGCTTGGATAGATCTTACTCATGGGTTTGAAACATGTGCATAGTGTTTTAGGTTAGTATTTGAGTTAAACTATGTTACCTATTATCAATATCCCTCTTCATAGTTTGCATTGGTGATGTAAGGATCATAAGCTTAGAGTATATTGCGAGTGTTTTCAGAGATCAAAACAAGTTTACCAGTATTTTGAAATGGGTGGATGGAATTGGATTAGGATGACCACTATTTTCTCTCACAAGTGTCAAATTTTTTTTGTTAAAGATGACTATCTGTACTTCTCTACAATCTATAAGATGTTTTATGAAGATTTTCTCAAGGCATGTTAATAGACATATTTTTATGATTGCTTGAAATTTTTGATAGTGGTTATTTTTGTAGCCTTTAATGGTACAATAGTTATGATGATCAAATATCATGAACATGTCAGGACTTTGTTAACTAGCCAATATATAGATACTTGTATAATGTTTTTGTGTGTTGACATGAGTAAAATGTTTAAGAAGTCAAGGAGGGTAAAGGTAAGATCTTACTCTATTATTGTGGATATTACTTTAATTTATCATCTCATGATACTAATATTGTGTTGATATTCATCTCCTCATGGTGTTCATGGTAGCAAAAAAATCATGGTTTTGTTGTAAAAGAAGTGAATGAAGTCAATGGTTGTAGATATTCTTGGTCAATGGTTGATAGTAGTTTCTAATTTTTGGATTTCATGTGACCTTGTCTGCACAGTAATAGGTGGTCTAACCAACTAGCCTTGTTTCTCAAACATAAAACATCTCGATAATTTTGATAAGCATTGATTTAAAAACTATACTGGCCATTAGTCTAATGTAATAGGTTAACATCAAGTTCAACTAAGTGCCTAGAAACTTAAAATTCTTGCTAGAAGTTGTTTAAGAAATAAGGAGGACAATAACGAAAAATGGAGTGAGGCATAACTCAAAGCTTGAAGATTATGTCCAAAGAGAGTTGTCTCACAAATATTGTTGTGTAAGGATGAGGTAGGATACAAATATGAGCACACTAGATTAGATGATCAACAATGACCAAAATGATTTATTTACCACGGGAAGATAAATAAAATCATTAGTGTATACGCTAAATATGGGCCTCTAACTTAGCCATACACTTCAAAATAGTCATAGTTCATCAGTCACACACATGAATGAATATGGAGTTATTCATCCTATATGCCTGGATGAGTTGACCTGTTGCCTCCCATCTAGATGGGGTTTTGAGTAGCTCTCAGAATATGAGATTTCAACAACCTAGACCAGTCTAAGAATGGAGGATTTAATCTAGAAATGCAAGTGCAATGTCTAATCTAGAAATGAGAATATAAGATTAATCTAGAAGTGAACATGTAATATTAATCTAGAAATGAGATTAAACTAAGAATGCTTGAAATAAACTAAGCT
Source organism: Thuja plicata (assembly GCA_018584345.1). Taxonomy (NCBI): domain Eukaryota; kingdom Viridiplantae; phylum Streptophyta; class Pinopsida; order Cupressales; family Cupressaceae; genus Thuja; species Thuja plicata. The sequence continues at coordinate 211,614 of MU227605.1, read as the reverse complement.
ATGCGTGATTAATCTAGAAATGACATTAATTTATTGCAATAATGAAAACTTGAATGCACAAATATGAGTTAGAAATCCAACAACGACTCGACACTTCAACAATGTATTCTCCCTTTTTGAATGAGAATAAGAGAGTTCTTTTATAGGATGAGAGTCCAGTCAAGAATAGAAAGTTTCCTTTGAGAGAAATAGTTAACATTTCAAAATCTATTTTAGAATAGCAAGTTTCCTTTGAGAGAAACAATGAACTGTTTCCTTTTTGAGTGAATGAAGCACTTAACTGATTTGTTGCACTTTTGAATCTCAGTCAATTCAAAGTTTCCATTTCTAAACCAAAGTGAGGATTTTGGAGAGATTATTTGATTAAATAAATGAAATATGACCTCATAAATGTACTTTCTCAATTATTTGAATAATTAAATTCAATTATTGAAATGAGGATATTTATTTAATAATCAAATATTATTTAATTCCTTTTATGTGTTTTAGCTAAAAGGGTGAATTTAATTTAATTAAAGTGCTTGGAATTTGTAATTAAATTAATTTGATCATAGGGTTTATTTAGCTAACTGATATTTATGAATTGACTATAGTATGTGATTAATGCAAATTTAGGATTTTCTGCATTTGACACTTAAGTCAAGTAGAGTTAGTCAAAACTCAGAATTGCCTAGTACAATAGGACTTTGATGATTCAGAAGATTGTTAAAGGAAAAAAAATTGGTTAGGGTTGCAAGATGCCAATTTTGGGGTGTTACAGTTAGAATTATCTAGTACCCAAACCATGCTTTGTATACAAAACAAATTGTAAAGACCCCAACAGTTTGATTCTCAATGAGAAACTATGATATGAAATGATACTAGTTGGATTAGTAGATTTAGATTTGAGTTTGAATCACATGTTTCTTATTTATATTTTATTCTGTTGGGTTTAATAATTCATAGCACACTACAGATCATCATTTTCAAGCCTATCCTATTACACACAACCTATAATTTAGGGTTGGGTAAACAAATAATTCAATTGTATTTCAACTTATTGTTGATCAAATTGTGAGTACTCCCTAAATCAATTGACATTTTCATCTTCTCTTGTTTAAGGAAACCTAGTACCTTGAGGGTTTTTAGGGCTCTAATACTTGAAACTTCATAGTGAGAAATAGTTGGATGAAGATCTATATAACATATAATAATTATGTTTCTTTTATTATTGACAAATTTTTGTGTATTGCCATTATTTTATTTGGAGGTATGCTACATTAGGTGGTTTGTATCCCCTCTTGTCATCATAATCTAGTTTTCTTAATGTATAAAACATTATAGGACATATAAGTAGTACTAATGAGATGTCAATTTGTGGTGATTGTCTATCAAGATTCACCATATTTTTATAGGTATTTTGTATCTCCATTTGTCATCCTCGTGTAATTGACTTCATTCAAGGTGTTGTTTGGTTTGGCATAGGGGAAAGGGCATTGTGCCACATAAACAATTGAGGTAAGTACTCTAATTTTTCATTTCCAAGTTTGTTTTGGTTTAGACGATAACCTATATTGCAGGAAGTCATCTTACAAAATCAACATCACTAGAAAACAACATTCTACTTACTTTTCTCTGGTGTATTAGTGATGGGTAAACAATATTCTACTTAATTTTTTATGGCATATTAGTGATGGGTAAAAAAAATTCTACTTACTTTTTTCTGGAGTATTATGGTCCCATGTGAAATTGAAGTACACATTAAACATGATTACAGTTGTGGAAAAAAATCAACTACTTCTAAGGCTTCTATTTGATCTGGCATGAATCTGCTACAAGATGATTGACTAATATTTGAATTTGTTAGCATGTGAACTTTCTTTAATTCAATTTTTTCATAATTTGTATCTATGGCTTTATGTATTCTATTTGTTTGAGTATTTTTCTGTTTGGATTTACTCATTAGATTATTCTGATGAACTACAACTGATTGTACATTTGAAGTCATTTTGTTGATGATCAACCAAGTTACAAATGTGATGATAGACATTAATCGGTTAATAAAGTGTCATTGATGTCAACTTGTTTTGATTATCATTGTGGTAAAAAACATCTATTATGGGTTAAAGATCTAGAACAAAGTTTATGTGTTCAGTAACTAAAGAGTTCTGTATACACCCAGTAACAGTGAACACTGAGTAAATATAGTGTATACTGAGCACACAGTTAACTGAGCTAGGGATCACCGAAACATCACTGTATTGACCAAGTAATAAAAAGAAAGGCGAGGTCAAATAAAATGATGCGATGACAAATTGATGACTCCAAGGTAATTGATAAGGTTTATTATGATGATAAAATGGCTATTAAAATTCAAGAATGATCGGACGAAGAAGAATGAAACATATTTTTGAGACAACTACCATGGAAGTTTTAAGCAGAAAAATCAACGATGGAGATTAAGAGGAAAAATCTAAAGGATAGAAATTAAATGCATTATGATGTCTATAGAAGAGACAAGAGATTCATTAAGATGATGATGTGATGATGCAATGATGCGCACTCATGCAAACTTTATGCATGACTGATCAAACTAGTTGAAGATAGAACCAAGAAATTCTACAGATAACACCGAGTGAAAGAGGAAATAGAATTTACTGAGCATAACAAAGTATGAAGAATCAGAGGAACTAAAGTGAAAATAATTATCAGAGGTATTATGTACTTAGCATAGATCTGAAAATCTGCAAACAAAGTTGTATTTGAATAAGATCATTACTGTATCAGTTTAACCATTGTTACAGATAAATATCTTAACTGAGTAGGAATTGAAAGTCTTTATTATGACATTCAAATGAATATTGATTGTTTTCTTGTTGACCCTATAGTGAATGATTGGTCAAGGGAGAACTATTAGTGATAAATCCTCTAACCAGGTCACATTTAACAGTGTGCATTGTAACCTTTAACATGGCTGGCTCTTAACTGAGCTCACTTCAGAAAGTGAAATATTTTGGGTTACCGGTCCCAGGTAGATTTTCCCTTAGTAGGGTTTCAATGTTAAAAATCTATGTGTTAATGTGTATGATTGTTTTGGATTATTATTTTTCTGTACACATTACTTTATCTACATTGATCGAAAATCACAATAATTGTTTTACTTCTACTCAGTAGATGACTAGATGAATTGATTGATGAGTTTGAAGATAAGTTTGAGATCACAATTTACATTTCACTGAGTTGATTTATATGTTTGAAATTGTTGTTATATACATCTGGGAGAATTTGGGATTGTAGGATAACTGGAGCTAACTGATTCACCCCCTCTTAGTTATCTAACAATTGGTATCAGAGCATAGAGTGTTTAGAAGGAAAGTTTTAAAGGACTTAAGCTAAAGATCACAAGATGTATAAGAGAGATGCACCTAAGATGAACAAGGAGAACTTATTAACATGGAAGAGAAGAATGAGACTATAACTGTCAGGGACTGGAGATGACATAATGCTACACCTAGATACTAAATTCATCTTACCTACTGGAACTTTGACTGTTGATCAGATGAGAGAGAAATATGAACACAATACCATGATGGTAGAAATTGCTTCTTCACTAATCAATGTTGAATTTGAGGATGTCAAGACATGTACATCAACCAAGTAGATGTGGGATAGGATTACACTATTTTATGTAGGAGATGCAAATGTGCAAAGAACTAAAGCTGAAAGTCTCTGAGGAAAATTTGATGACATGAGAATGAAAGAAGGAGAAAACATAACACAGTACAATATTCAAATCAAGGAGGTTGTGAATGCTATTCATGGAGTAGGTTGATTTATTGATGAAGATACTATTGTGAGTAAGATTCTTAAAAATTTATTACTTATTTACTCTATTAGAGTCTCTGCAATACATGAAATGAGAGAAACATCTGGAAATAATATTACAGTTGATAGTCTAGTCGGTTGACAAATTTCATTTGAGCTTAACAATTTTGACAATAGTGTTGTTCCTACTATTAAATATGTATTTATGTCCTCTCTGAAAATTAGTAAATATGGTAACAAACACATGATATGAAATGATAGTGATAGTGACAGTGACAGTGATGAAAATGAACTTGATGAATTTGAAGCATTAATGCTAGAAGATTTCACAAAGGTAAACAAAGGTATAAAGGTAAACTACCTTTGATATGCTTTAATTGTAAAGAAATTGGACACTATGCTGCCAGATGCCCTAATAGAAAAAGTGATGAAAGAAATGAAAGATCTAATCACAGAAAGGGTGATCAAGAATATAGAAGAAACTGAAAGTATGACATAAGGAGTAACCAAGATTATAAAGACAAAGTAAAGAAGGTATGTTACATTGTTGAAGATAAAGACACTGAAACCAACACCAACACCAACACCAACACCAACACTGATGAAGGCATTGAGACAATATGTGTAAATTTGAAAGAAGATTCAGAAGAAGATGAAAGGTTTGTTGAAACAACACTTATTTCTAAAGTTAGCAAGCATGACATTTGGGTTATTGATATTGGATGCACACATCACATGACTGAAGATAAAGAAAAAAATGAATTTCTTAAGCATTATAATGGTGGATTTGTTAGAATGGGAAATGATACACCTTGTCAAGTGAAAGGAAAAGGGACTATATTGTTGAACAATAAGATCAAATGTGACAATGCATATTGGGTGAAAGGACTTAATTATAATCTTTTGAGTGTTTCACAGTTGAATAACACAGGTCACCAAGTTGCATTTGAAAACATAAAAGCTAGAATATATCATGAAATTGGAAAGTTGATCGGCACTGGAGAACAATGAAATGGTAATCTATTCTATCTTGACACTCCTGAAACTACTTGTTTGATGGATAGGAATGAAGATGTATGGTTGTGACATAAGAGGTTATGTCATGTAAATTTTGACAACATGGTTAAGATCAGTAAGAAAAGAAAATTAAGAGGCTTACCGAGCTTATCTAAACCTGACCATGTTATGTGTAAGAATTATCAAATGGGAAAAATGTCAAAATTTAGTTTTAAGAGAAAAAATGTCTCTTCTAATGATATTTTGGAGTTAGTTCATATAGACCTATGTGGACAAATGAGAACACAGAGTTATTATGGTGACATATACATTATTTTATTTGTTGATGAATACTCTAGAATGATGACTGTCATGTTTTTAAAAGAAAAATATGAAGCATTTAAGATGTTCAAATGATACAAAGCTAAAGTAGAAAAAGAAAGTGGTAAAGAAATGAAATGTTTAAGATCTGACAGAGGAGGAGAATTTATTTCTGATGATTTCAAGAACTTTTGTAATGAGTATGGAATTAAGAGACAAGTCTCTCCACCAAGAACACCACAACAGAATGGGATTGCTGAAAGGAGAAATAGATCAATTGTGGATTATGCTAGAAAACTGTAGATTGAAAATAATGTTGCACAAGTACACTGGAGGGAAGATGTCAATACTTCTGTATACACAATGAACCAAGAAAAAATGTAGAAAGATACAAATATGACACCTTATGAATTATGGTATGGTTATACACCTAATGTGAGTTACTTTATAATATTTGGAAGTCGATGCTATATTCTAAAAGATGATAGAAATGGGAAATTTGACTCAAAAGGTGATGAAGGAATATTTATAGGATATTCTACTAAGAGAAAATCTTATAAAGGTTTGAACAAGATCATTGAAAGTGCAAATGTAAGAGTTGATAAATTTGCTGAGAAGAATGATGAGGAAAGAAAAACAGAACCAAAAGACTATAGTAGATTTGTTTACATTGAAGAACCTGACACTTTTCCCGAGAAAATACCCAATGTTACTAAGAAACAAGGTAATGTTACCGAGCATCAGGATGCACCAACCGAGAATCAGAAAGATGTTGCAAATGGAGATCATAATCATATACCAACTAAAGAACACAATGAAGAACAAAGAACTAAACCTATACTTGCAAAATATGTAAGAAGACATCATCCAAAAAATTAGATTATTGGAGATAAGAGAGATGGCATGATGAAACGAAGTTGAATAACAACACATGTTTGATTTGTGAATTTGAACCTAAAACTGTTAAAAATGCACTTGAAAATGAAGAATGAATTAATGCAATGAATGAAAAAATTGAGTAGATACAAAAAACAAAACATGGACATTAGTACTGAGACCAAGTGATAAAAATTTCATTAGGAGCAAATGGATATTCAGAAACAAATTGAATGAGATTGGAGATGTTGATGAACTATAACTGATTGAATTTTGAAGATGATAATTTGATGATCACTGAGCTAAAAAAGTGAATGCAAGACATTAAATCAGTTAATGTATTGTATTTTCATTGAGTTCAACTTGATATTGTTTGATTGTTCATACACGTATTGTCATAACCTTGAAGATCTGAAGAGACAAAGTTTATGTGGTCACTGAAACATAAAAGTTTTGTATACACCGAGTGACAAAGAAAACTAAGCAGTTCACAATGTATACCGAGAACATCAGTAAATGAGAAAGTGTTACAGAGCAAGAGTTAATGACTGAGCATAACTAAAGTTGATGACCGAGCATAACTGGAGTTAAAGAACAAAAAAATTACTTAGCTGGTAGAGCTACAATTTAGGGATTGACTGATTGATTGTTTTATTATCAACAATCAGTTTAGATAAATCAAGGAAGGAGATTAAAATTGCATTTTATTCACAGTTATCAAGGAGAGATTTACAAAATAAAACTAAAGGAGAGCTTTACAGGTAAAGAAAATCATAGCGAGTTTTATGGATCAAGGAGAGATCTATGAAAAAAATAAGGAGATTGAGCAGATAATCATGTCTATATAAAGAGAAAATGAATTCATTATCAAAGAGAGGAATGCTGAGTATATTTTGTATGAAGATAGAACTCTTCATGCAGATATGATCATACAGGTTCAAGAACAGAGCCAAGGAATTCTGCAGACACCGAGCATTAGAGGACAGAGCATTCAACAAGTAGAATAAAGAAAGAAAGAAAAGGAACTGAAGTATATATTGATCAGAGAGGTATTAATGGACTAACAATAGATTTGAATATTTGCAAATCAAAATTGTATTTTGAATAGGTCATTTACTGTATCAGTTTAACCATTGATTCAAAAAATCTCTTAACTAAGTAAGATTTAACAATCCTTATTGTATTGATATACTCAAGAGTATCAAAAGGTTTTCTTATTGACAGTATAGTGAGTGCTAGGTCAAAAGACAAATTGTTGGTTTTAAATCCTCTAACAAGGTCACACTTAACAGTGTGTATTGTAACCTTTAACAAGGTTGGCTCTTCACCGAGCTCACTTTAGAAGAGTGAAAATATTTTGGGTTACCGGTCCTAGGTAGTTTTTCCCATATTGGGTTTCCACATTAAAATCCATGTGTCAAATGTGTATATGTTTCATTGCATTGATATTTTGTTTTACACATTATTGAAACTGTATTGGTCGGTTAACACTAAGTTTATTTGCTGCTACTTAGTAAAGTCTAGAAACGATAAACAATATATCTTACCGAGTAGTTTATATTTGTTAAGATTATTTATTGCATACATCTTAATGAAATTAGGACTATAAGATAACTGAAGGTATTATATTTGAGAGATAATTTTTTGGTTGGATCTTTTGGAATAATTGTTAAGGCCACTGATTCACCCCCTCTTAGTTATTATAACAATTGGTATCAGAGCTTTGGTGCTTGGAAGAAAATTTTAAAGGGACTTAAGCTAAAGATCACAATATGAGTAAAAGGGGTGTGCCTAAGTTGAACAAGGAAAAATTTGCATCATGGAAAAGCAGGATAAGACTTCATCTATCTGGTATTGGAAATGATGTTACACAACACTTGGATAATGAATATGTTGCACCTACTGGACCTCTGACTGTTGATCAATTAAGAGAGAAACATGAACACAATTCTATTCACTAACCGATTATGAATTTGAAGATGTGAAATCATGCACCTCTGCAAATAAAATGCGGGACAAACTCAAGATAGTACATGGAGGAGATGCCAATTTGTTGAGAGCTAAAGCTGAAATCCTAAGAGGAAAGTTCGATTACCTAAGAATGAAAGAAGGAGAGAACATCACTCAGTACAGTGAAATAATGAAATAAGTTGTTAATGCTATCCATGGAGTAGGAGGAGTACTTGATTAAGAAGCAATTGTAAGTAAAATTATGAGAACCTTACTGTCTATTTATGCTATTAGAGTATCTGAAATTCAAGAAATGAGAGCAGTAGCTAGTAACAATGTTACTCTTGATGGTTTGATTGGTAGACTTATTTCATTTGAGATGAACAACTATGGCAATAGTATCTTACCTACTATAGAGTCTACATTCAAGTCTTCTCTGAAAATAAGCAAATCTAGTAACAAACACACTATGAGAAATGATAGTGATAGTGATAGTGATGAGAAAGAACTTGATGAACTTGTTGCACTAATGGCTAGGAGATTACATAGAGGTAAAGGAGATTACATAGATCTTATGAAAAGAAGTATGACAAAAGTGATGACCGAGACTACAGAATAAAATGACTCTCTAATAGAAGAGATAAACGATATCACAAGGACAAAGGCAAGAAGGCTTGTTACCTAGTTGAGAACAAAGCTAGAAATTATGATACTGATTCTGATGAAGATATTGAGGTAGTATTTGTTGCTATGAAGGATGATTCAGACGAAGAAGAAAGGTATGTTGAAACAACACTCATATCTAAAGTTTGCAAAAATGATGTCTGGATTATTGATAGTGGATGTACTCATCACATGACTGGAGATAAAGAAAAGTTTGAAACTTTTGAATATTATAATGGTGGATGAGTTAGGATGGGTAATGACTCACCTTTCCTAGTTTAAGGAAAATTTACCATCATGTTGAATAATCAGATCAGATGTGAAAATGCATATTGGGTGAAAGGAATTAACTATAATCTGTTGAGTGTTTCATGACTGAACAACACAAGACACCAAGTTGTATTTGAGAACAAAAAGGCAATGATCTATAATGGAATAGGAAAATTGATTAGTACTGGTGAACACACAAAATGTAGTCTATTCTATCTTGATAATATTGAGACTTGTTTATTGGATAGAAATGAAGATGTTTGGCTGTGGCATAAAATGTTATGTCATGTGAATTCTGACAACATGGTTAAGATAAGTAAGAAATAAAAGTGAGAGGCTTACCAAGTATTTCAAAGCTTGACCATGTTATGTGCAAGAATTGTCAAATAGGAAAAATGACAAAGTCTAGTTTCAAGAGATAAACCTACTCATCTAATGCTATTCTAGAGTTAGTCCATACTGAATTATGTGGAACAATGAGAACAAAGAGCTATTATGGTGATAGATACTTTATTCTATTTGTTGATGACTATTCTAGGATGATGATTTTCATGTTCTTAAAAGAGAAATTTGAAGCATTTAAGATGTTCAAATGGTATAAAGCTAAAGTTGAAAAATTTTTTGAAATAACTAAAATGTTTAAGATCAGATAGAGGAAGATAATTGCTTTCTGATGAATTCACTAACTTTTGTAATGAGCATGGGATTACAAGACATGTTTCTTCACCGAGAACACCACAACAAAATTAGATTTCTGAAAGGAGGAATAGATCAATTTTTGATTGTGCCAAAACACTGATGACTGAGAAAGGCATCACACAAACATTTTGGAGAGAAGCTGTAAGTACTGTTGTCTATACACTGAACCGAGTTCAATTGAAGAAATACACAAATAAGACACCTTATGACCTATGGTATGAATACACACCAAATGTGAGTTACTTAAGAATTTTTGGAAGTCAATTTTATATACTAAAAGATGATAGAAATGGGAAACTTGACTCTAAAAGTGATGAAGGAATATTTCTAGGATATTCTACTAAAAGAAAAGCTTATAAATTTATAAACAAATCTTCTAACAAAATCATTGAGAGTGAAAATGTTAAAGTGGATGAATTTTCTGAGAAAAATGATGAGGAAAGTAGAAAGGAACCTGAAGATTACAACAGATTTGTCTACATTGAAGAACCCAACACCTTGCCTGAGCGAGAGAACAATGGAACCAAACAACAAGCTGCACACACCGAGAATCAAGAAAATGCTCACAATGTTGAACCGAGTGATAACGATCAAAATGAAGAACAAATATTTGAACCTATACTTGCTAAATATGTCAAAAGAGACCGCCCACAAGACCAGATCATTAGGGACAAAAGAGTAGGAGTGAGAACAAGAAGTAAGTCACTTAACAATAGATGTTTGATTTTTGATTTTGAGCCTAAATATGTTAATGCTACACTTGAATATCAAGAATGGGTTAGCGCAATAAATGAAGAGATTGAACAGATTGAGAAGAATAAAACATGGGCATTAGTACCTAGACTAAGTGACAAAAATGTCATTGGCACCAAATGGATTTTTAGAAACAAACTTAATGAGAATGGAGAAGTCACAAGGAATAAAGCAAGGCTGGTATGCAAAGGGTATGCACAAGAAGAAGGTATTGACTATGGAGAAACCATTGCACCCATTGCTAGACTAGAAGGAGTAAGAATTCTACTTGCTTATGCTTCTTTTATAGGATTCAAAGTATACCAAATGGATGTTAAATCTATATTTTTGAATGGAATACTAGAAGATGAGGTATACATTGAACAACCTAAAGGGTTTGTTGATTCAAATAAGAGGAACATGGTTTGTAAACTAGAAAAATACTTGTATGGATTGAAACAAGCACCGAGAGAATGGTATGCAAGACTTCACTCTTATCTCATTAGTATTGGATTTGTTAAAACAAGTGACAATAGTAATCTATATTTGAAAGGAGATACTAATGATAAGATTTTGATTGCTGAGATATTTGTTGATGATATCATATTTTGGAGGTAATGATATGCTATGCAAGTCATTTGATGATGAAATGAGAAAAGAATTTGAAATTTCAATGTTCGGAGAGATAAAGTTTTTTCTTGGTCTACAGATTCTAGAAGCGGATGAAGGCATCTACATCACACAATCAAAATACATAAAAGAAGTTCTGAAGATATTCAAGATGGAGGACTCCAAACCAGTTGGAACACCTATGGAAAATGGATGCAAATTGACAAAGGAAGATAAGACAACTGAGGTAAATCAAACCTTATACAGGTCTATGATTGGTAAACTAATGTATGTTGTACACACTAGACCTGAGATAGCACATGCAGTTGGTATAGTTGTAAGATTCTCTGCTAACCCTAAGGAATCACACATGACTGCTGTTAAAAGAATTTTAAGATATCTAAAGAATACTGAAGACTATGGTTTGTGGTACAATAAAGAAGGAAAATTTGAGCTACAAGTTTATATTGATGCTGATTGGGCTGGAAACATAGATGATAGAAAGAGCACTACAAGAGGAGCATTTTTTATGGGTGACAAACTTGTAACATGGATAAGTAAAAAGCAAGGATGCATATCTCAATCAACTACAGAAGAAGAATATGTAGCTGCTACTACAAATTTCTCTAACATTGCATGGATCAAGCAATTACTGAAAGGTATGAATGAGGAAATTCTTGACCTAGTAATTATCTATTGTGATAATACAAGTTCTACAAACATTTCAAAGAACCCTGTGATGCATGCTAAGACAAAGCACATATCTATTAAGTGTCATTACTAGAGGGAAAAAGCACAAGAGAAATAGGTAATAAAGGAATATTTATAATCCAAAGAGAAAATAACAGACATATTCACAAAAACATTGCCAAAATATTCATTTGAATACCCAAGGAATAGACAAGGGGTTCGTCCCTTGTCTACTAGTCACTAAGATGACTTGGAGGTTGCATCAACCTACACATTATCAGAAGATTAATCATGTTGATACAAGATGAGATATGGACAACAATGACATATCAGTACATTGAAGGTACTTATCTGAACCACACACCAGAGATATTGTTGGCTACTATAGAGTTGTATTTTTTTTTTGGCATTGTTTTCAAAGGGAGAGAAAGATTCAATGAAATATCCATCACGAAGAAGAGATTCTACAACACAAAGGGAGAGAATATCTAAAGGTTACTGTCAATGAAATAACCATCCATCAAAGGGAGATAATTGGAGAGATTTAACACTGCATATCTATCTAGAAAAGGGAGAAGAGATTCTACAAGAAAGGGAGAGACATAATCAGAAGATAGAATTGCTAGACCTATCCACTGAAGGGAATGTAGAAAGGGAGAGCACACAGCAGAATCAAATCTACAGGGAGAGCTGTATGGTAAACATTTTTTTTGTGGTTAAACATATTAAATCTGAGCTAGAAGAGCTTACCGAGATTCAAATATTTGAATTGGTTATAGAACAATAAGTTTGGTTTGTTATGACATGTTTTAGACTGCATATTTCATATTGTTTTTCCATCAATGCCAAAGGGAGAGATCGATGAACTATAACTGATTGAAATTTTGAAGATGATAAGTTGATGATCACCGAGCTGCAAAAGTGAATGCAAGACATTAAATCAGTTAATGTATTGTATTGTCATTGATGTCAACTTGATATTGTTTGATT
>MU227605.1:169849-198964 GCA_018584345.1 Thuja plicata | reverse complement strand
AGAGGACAAAGCATTCACCAAGAAGAATAAAGAAAGAAAGAAAAGGAACTAAAGTATATATTGATCAAAGAGGTATTATTGGACTAACAATAGATCTGAATATTTGAAAATCAAAGTTATATTTTGAACAGATCATTTACTATATCAGTTTAACCATTGATTCAAAAAATGTCTTAACCGAGTGGGATTTAATAGTCCTTATTGTATTGAGATACTCAAGAGTATCAAAAGGCTTTGTTGTTGAAAACATAGTGAGTGCTAGGTCAAAAGACAAACTATTGGTTTTAAATCCTCTAACAAGGTCACACTTAACAATGTGTATTGTAACCTTTAACAAGGTTGGCTCTTCACCGAGCTCACTTTAGAAGAGTGAAAATATTTTGGGTTACCGGTCCCAGGTGGTTTTTCCCATATTGGGTGTCCACATTAAAATCTGTGTCAAATGTGTATATGTTTCATTGCATTGATATTTATTTTTACACATTATTGAAACTGGATTGGTTAGTTAACACTAACTTTATTTGCTACTAGTCGGTAAAATCTAGAAAAGATAAAAAATATATCTTACTGAGCTATTTATATTTGTTAAGATTATTTATGGCACATCTTGATGAAATTAGGACTAAAAGATAACTGAAGGTATTATATTTAAGAGATAAGTTTTTGGTTTGATCTTTTGGAATAATTATTAAGGCCACTAATTCACCCCCTCTCAGTTATTATAAAAAATGTAACCAAAAATAAGGCAAGACTAGTATGCAAAGGGTATGCACAAGAAAAAGGTATTGACTATGGAGAAACTTTTGTACCCGTTGCTAGACTTGAAGGAGTTTGAAGATTACTTGCTTATGTTGCATACAAAGGATTCAAATTATATCAAATGGATGTTAAATCTACATTTCTGAATGGACTACTGGAAGGAGAGGTATACATTGAAAAACCTAAAGGTTTTGTTGATCCTACTCAAAAAATCATGGTCTATAAGTTACATAAAGAATTATATGGACTAAAACAAGCACGAGAGAATGGCATGAAAGACTACACTCCTATCTTATCAGTATTAGATTTGTTAGAACAAGTGATAACAAAAAATGTATTTGAAGGGTAGAAATAATGATAACACTCTTATTGCTGAAAATTTTGTTGATGATATTAAATTTGGAGGAAATGATAACTTATGCAAATCATTCGTTGATGAAATGAGGAAAGAATTTGAAATGTCAATGTTTGGAGAGATAATTTTTTTTCTTGGCTTGCAAATTTTACAACAGGATGAAGGCATCTACATTACTCAATCCAAATACATCAAGGAAGTATTAAATACATTCAGATTGGAAGATTCCAAACTAGTCGGAACACCTATGGTGGCAGAATACAAATTGACAAAGGAAGACCAAAAAACTGAGGTAAATCAAACATTATACAGATCTATAATTGGAAAATTGATATATGTTGTACACACAAGACCACATATTGCACACATAGTTGGAATTGTAGCAATATTTTATGCTAATCCTAAAGAATCACATATGAATGATGTAAAGAGAACTTTAGATATCTGAAGAACAGTAAAGATTATGGATTGTGGTAGAAAAGAGAAGGCAAATTTGAACTGAAAGTTTACACAGATGTTGATTAGGCTAGTAACATTGATGATAGAAAGAGCACTACTGGTGGAGGATTCTTTGTGGAAGAAAGATTAGTTACTTGGATAAGTAAAAAGAAAGGATGCATATCTTAGTCAACTACTAAAGAAAAATATGTTTTTGTTGCTGCAAATTGTTCAAATATTTCATGGATAAAATAAATTTTGAAAGGAATAGATGAATAAATCACTAACTAACCCAGTGGTAATTTATTGTGATAATACTAGTGCAATAAATATTTCAAAGAACTCGGTGATGAATACAAAAATAGATCATATATCTATAAAATATCACTACTTGAGGGAATAAGTACAAGAAAAACAAGTTACACTAGAATATGTACAATCAAAAGAACAACTAGCTGACATATTCACTAAACCATTACGAATGGATACATTTGAGTACTTGAGGAATAGACTAGGGGTTCGTCCCTTATCCATCGCTCAATAAGATGACTAGGAGGTTGTATCAACCTACATGTAATAATAATATAAATCATGTTGATGCAAAGCTAAACTGGACTGACAATGGCATATCAGTACGCTGCAAGGTACTTACACTACTATACCAAAAACTAGAGATATTTTTTTGGCTAATGAAGAGCTGTATATTTATTTTTGGAATTGTTGTCAAAGGGAGAGAAATGATTCAATAAAATATCTATCCACTGCAAGGGAGAAAAGGAGAAAAGATAAAGGGAGATAAATGAAATATCTATCCATTAAAGGGAGACAAGATTCAAGAACAAAAGGGTCAAATCTACATGAAGAGTATGCATGGTGAGTTTTCAATGTTGAAACATATTATATATACAAGCTAGGGAGAGATACAACATTTTACATATAGTTGTAGAATAGAAGTTTGGTATTTTATGGCATTTTCATATTGCATATTTCATATTATGTTTCCATCAATGCCAAAGGGAGAGATTGATGAACTACGACTGATTGTATGTTTGAAGTCAATTTTTGGATGATCAACCATGTTACAAATGTGACGATAGACATTAATCAGTTAATGAATTGTCATTGATGTCAACTTGTTTTGATTATCATTGTGGTAACAAACATATATTATGGGTTAAAGATCTAGAAAAAACAAATTTTATGTGGTCGGTAACTGAAGAGTTTTGTATACACTGAGAAATAGTGAACACCGACACATCATAGTATTGACCGAGTAATAAAAAGAAAACCAAGGATGACTAAAATGATGAGATGGAAAATTGATGATTCCAAAGTAATTGATAAGGTTTGTTATGATGATCAAATGACTATGAAAATTCAAGGATGATCAGACAAAGAAGAATGAAACTTGTTTTTGACACAATTGTCGAGTAAGATTTAAGTTGCAAAATTAATGATGGAGATTAAGTGGCAATATCTAAAGGATGGAAATTAAATGCATTATGATGTCTATATAAGAGACAAGAGATTCATTAAGATGATGATGTAATGATTCGATGATGTGCCCTCATGCAAAATTTATGCATGACTGATCAAATTGGTTGAAGACAGGACCCAGAAATTCTGCAGACAACACCGAGTGACATGGGAAAAAACATTTACCGAGTATAACAAAGTATGAAGAATTAGAGGAACTTAAGTGAACATATTGATCAAAGGTATTATGTACTTAGCATAGATATAAAAATCTACAAAAATAGTTGTATTTGAATCAGATCATTACTGTATCAGTTTAACCATTGTTACAGATAAATCTCTAAACTGAGTAGGACTCGAGAGTATTTATTATGACATTCAAATGAATGTTGATTTCTTTTCTTATTGAACCCATAGTGAATGATTGGTCAAGCGAGAATTGTTAGTGATAAATCCTCTATCCAGGTCACATTTAATAGTGTGCATTGTAACCTTTAACAGGGTTGGCTCTTAACCAAGCTCACTTTAAAAGAGTGAAATATTTTGGGTTACCACTCTCTGGTGGTTTTTCCCTTAGTAGGGTTTCCACGTTATAAATGTATGTGTTAATGTGTATGATTATTTTGGATTGTTATTTTTCTTTACACATTACTTTATCTAAATTGATCGGTAATTACATTAATTGCTTTACTTCTACTCGGTAGATGACTAGATGACTTGATTAATGAGTTTGAATATAAGTTTGAGATCATAGTTTACATTTCACCGAGTTGATTTATATGTTTGAAATTATTTTTGTATACATCTAGGAGAATTTGGGATTGTAGGATAACTGGAGCTAACTAATTCACCCCCCCTCTCAGTTATCTAACATACTCTACTTTCTAGTAATACTCAGATATGTTTCAAATTTTGGTTGTTCAATACTTTTAAAGACCTTGAATCAGTTATAATAAATAGTCATATCACTCAGACATGTTGAGATGATTTGGTCATTTACGAACATCAATATAATTTATATTCTCCTCATGGTACATCAAGTGCCTTCATTTGATATGAAATGACTGCCACTTGTGATTTTATTTTCTCTTATACTTCTTCTAACTAATTTTACCATTCCTACAAAAATATACTAACACTAGGGTGTTTTATGGAGAAGTATTATATTTCTTTCTAGTTTTTGCAGTACCTTCATTTTAGGTTTCAATTGTTGAATCTCTTGAGGATAAATTGATGTACATTAAGTTGTATATCCTTCCAAGATGCATTTAGAAAAATAGGAATCCATGCCACAAATTTTGAGCTAAGTGGATTTTGTGAAGCCAACAAGTATTTAATATCTGTTAATAAACTACTATGCATCTACGCGTGAAGAACTATGGTAGAAATCTAATGAGTGTTTAAAGTTGATTTTTAGTGTTGTTCAAGTTCTTTTCATGATCCACATGTTTGTCAAATCTTATAACTTGTTTAGAAAGTCATTAATTTACCAGAGTATTAATCTTCTATATTGGTTTGCAGATATCGATTGTGTGTAAAGGTGGAAATACATGATGCCTCAAAATATATGGCTGCATGGAAATAATTTGGTGGTGCCTTAGTACATGAATCATGTGTGAATAAACATGCTAAAAAAAGAGGAATTGGATGGGGTGGTGGTAATGACTTATTAGGTGTGTTCAGCGATTTGATCACCATTTTTTCTCCATTCTTGGACATGAATCCTAAAGCACCAAAAAATGGACAAATACTCATGTTTTAATCATTGTTTTAAGTTAAATGAACCCATTAGAATCCTAAGAATATAGAGGATTTAAAAAATGAAACCACAATACCGCAATTATCAATATTCTCCATTAACGACCCCAAATGAAAGGAAAAAGATTCTAAAATGAATATATTTGGAAGGTACACAACCCTTAATGCTACTATTATTATATTTGTACACTAAAAACTCCCGTTTATGCCCCCTTTAAATGCAATGGATCCAGGGAATATAATTAACCCATCTAAGCTTACTTGGAAGGCTCAAGACCTACAATTCTATTTACAACTAGAGAAGCCACCAATACACCTACAATTTCTGCCCCTACAACCAATCTAGTCTGCATGGCTGCCCCAGTCCCTTCAAAAGATGAGGCTTCTAAATCAAAATATTCAAAAATTTCCTTCACTTCTTCTACAAATTTCTCTTCTCCCTTCTCTCATTCGATTACCAATTCTTGGGCCTTCTTTACCACTTCTTTTTCCACTTTCTTTATCTTTTTAATCCTAAAAAATGGAAATTCCTTGGCTTGGACTAGTTGGGAAAAATTTAGGAGAAGTGAAAGGCCTAGAAGTGGAATTGTTGCTAAGTGCCTTATGGATATACTTGAAATGGATTGAACATAGGGAGAAAAAATTTAGGACAAGTGAAAGGCCTAAAAGTGGAACTACTACTAAATGCCTTCTGGACATACTTAAAATGGGTTGAACATAAGGAGAACAAGATGGGTTTGTCACTGTGTTTGATTTGATTTGAAGAGTATATGTTTCTTTTAGAAATAGTAAAGGGATTTTAGATTGGGGAGGCACAACTCAATAAATTAGAAAGTGTAACTCAATAAATTGTGTCATTTTCCAATTAATAAATATTATTGTTCCCAAATTAAATATCTCTATGTGAACACAATTACATATCTAGTTTCATGGAAACATTTTTTTTTTTAAAAATTTCCCTTTTGGCTCCACTCTTAGTGCTACCTACTGTTGCTTATCAAGGTCTGTAATAAGGAGAAAAATAGGGTCGGGTTTCTATCATGGAAGATGAACAAAGTGATATCAAATATTGAAGAAAATGAATTTTGTTCAAGTTCGAATAACTGTCAACTACTTTCTTATGGAGCTCTGGTCTAGATGTAAGATGGGGAATTCCTTTGAAGTGAATTGGTTTACATGCATTAGGTTGTATCTGCGTTGAACCATTGGACTGAGAATGTGGATAAAATTAAGTAGAATACCATTTTGTAAAAGGTGTAACTATTTGTTAGAGTCAGTTAAAGTGAGACTCCGTGGAATATAGAGACACTATTCACTTTTAATGGGCCATTTTGTGTAGTTAGAAAAAATGGTGGTTTTGAAAAATTAGTTCTTGGTTGTAGTTGAAGTGTCATTTTTTTGATTTATATCTATTTTAGAATATTTATGCATAGATATTTGGGTCTCAAGTGTTCAAATTTTAGTGTTATTGAGAAGAAGAAAAGAATAAACTATATACTAGACAGTGTATTGGCTTATTAAAGATAATAATGAATAGCCATCGACAAAATTAAGAAATAATCTGGTCAATCTAGACATGTATATCTAGATAAAAAAATATGTACATGGCATCCTGAAACTTTGTTTTAGAAAAATTGTGAAATTTGCAGTGAATGTACAAAAAAATTTCCCCTTCTAAAATTTGAAGGGTTCTTGTCTTTCATGATTAATTTTCTTCTTTTCTTTAACAATAATATTTTTATAGTGAATGTGAATGACAAGAGATTTTGGATTGGCATGTGTAATAATTTTGAAATCTGATGCTTCAAGCTTCTCTACTAGACCTAGCATTGGCTTGTAATGTTTTAACCTGATTATGGATCTAGCAGAGGCCTGATAATGCGAGATCTGAAATTTTTTAGTGTAAGCATATCATTTGGAGGCCAAATCACATACCATATATGGCTTAATTCAATAGAGATATCACTATCCTCGGAGGCAAAAGAGATGCATTTTATCTAAATAATGAAATTAACATCTTTAAATAAAATTTTAAATCAAAAAGCATTGTAGAAAATTGTAGAGTAACTATTTGTACTACCCTAGGTATGAAATTACATGTTGCTATCAGGACACACAGGTGTACTAGTTTTAGGATGTGGAGAGATACAAAATTCAAATTAGAGGATGGGATCAAATGAATAGGGAGAGAGAAACCTTTCAAATATAAATATAGTCACCAAAAATTGTGGGTAGAGGACTGGTTAGATATATACCTACAGATATAGTCACCATAAAAATTTTGTTTACATCAACCTATTGGAAACTTTGAGGATCAATAAAAATTTTCTGATATGTTTTACACTCACTTCTAAGTGTACATTCAAAGATTCCGATCATAATCTCATTTTTAAATAAATATCAATATTGAGACCATCTATCCAGATTGACATAGACTTCCTTCTTAGGAGAAGACTATATCTAGGTATATAAATTTGAATTGAAATTGGTACAATAAGTACAAAAGTGAAGATTTGAATTCCTAAGATAAATTTCAGAAGAATACTGTTTGAAACCATAAAAAAATCAATTGAAAGAAAAGGAAAAGACACCTATACAATTCCAAGAGAAACCATACATTATTTGAAGAGAAAAAGAAGTGATGAACATAAGAAACTTTGAGTTGCGCACGATCCAAAATTTAAGTGTTCAAAATGAGAAATACTTGTGCTTGGAAATTAAAAGCCAAATTTTTTGATTGGTAACATAATAATTATTAGGTTTCTCAAACTAGGTGAGACCTCATTGCCAACTTGAATATATTGCATAATGCAAATGCTTTAAATTTGCAAAGCACAATATCTAAAAAGGACATAAAGTTCATCAACATACCAGCCCAATGGAGGTTTGGAGCATGAAAATATGAGCATGAGTGCTAAAAACTTCAACATGGAGGTTTAGGATTGTGAGTGTATTAGGTAAGTGATGACACACTACATGCCATCACAATGGGCCATGAGAGTTGTGAATCTTATTAGCTATAAATGTTGAGAAAAATGTCATTATTTAACCATCATATACTGTCTCAAACAACATTTTGAATTCAAAAATGTTATTTTAGGGTTTCGAGGCAATATAACTTCTTTTGCAAATTGTGGTTGACCTATTGTTTCAATGACGACATATATGGATTTTTCCTTTTTTCTAAAAAGATCATGAAGGGTATTGGTGTTCTTTTGGTGTGTAGGGATTTTGATGTTAGATGTACTTGTTACTCCAAATGAGCTTTTAAGGTTGTCATTAGTATCTAAGCACACAAATGGATAGTCAGTAAGAGAGTCACAAATAGACAAGTTGGTATGATCACCAAAGTATAAAGTTAACCATGTTCACTGATACTGATCACGCACAGAGTTAACCGAGTGCAATGATCACCGAGAAGACATACTTTACTGAGAAACAATATACATTGAGCACATAGTCTACATTGAGAGACACAGACAACATCGAGCATCGAGAGACAGTATTTATCGAGTGAGTAGACCAATGGTCACATAAAAGTTTTTTATGGCACATCAATCTAGGTAACAAAATTTTTTCCAACTTAGATAACAGTTTACAATGATCAAGGAGAACATTAATTATGGATTCACAACATTAATTGTTTATATCTCCTATGGTTAGATGATCAAGATAAATTTTGTACACCCTTGATCTTAGGTTATGTAAGACATTGTAAAACCCTAATTAGGTCATAAGGTTTTATATATATAATGTAAAGATGTCATTTGTAATGTATGTTGATCAAGAAATGATCAAGTAGCCGCCATACTATGGACATCAAAAACTGGACAGGGTTTTAGGACAAAGACTACATTGTAGTAATTAGTTTTTAGAATAGAGGCAAGGCTATCAAGAAGAATAGAGCGTAAGGTATTATCATTCACAGTAAGGTGATGAAGACATATTTTTCCATTAGTATACAAGGGAAAACATTTTTGAGCCATTGGTAACACCAACACCATAAGATAAGTTTAGTGCAACCCAACAGACAACTTCACAAGGGAAACTGACAACAAAGTTTATAGTGTAACCCGACATAACAGGTTACAATGTAAATTGACAAAATAGTTTACAAGTGGAACCCGATAGAGTAACACAACAGAGGAACCTGACAAGAAGATAATAGAGTAACCTGATAGAGGAACCTGACAGACAGACTGCAAAGCAACCTAAGCACCAGTCTACCAAGAGACATTTATAATTCTGAGAAATGTGGATCTAACTTACACATCAGATAAAACACTTGTGTTTTATATTTAGCTTTTTGATTAGCTTTAAATCCATTTCTTGAGGGAAAAGTAAAGTAATTGTAATTTTTTTAATCAGTCTAACTGATTAGAAACATGAAAACTAGGAGATCAAGGTCAAGTTGTAAACCTTTGATTATAGAGTTATCATTGTAATACATGAAACTCATTTAGGTCAAATTCATTGTATAAATAGATGTGTAATCAATCAGAACATATGTATGTGATGATTATTGTAGCCGAGGAACACATCTAAGGATCATAGACACAGTTTTATGTAGGAGAACAACAAAAGATGGAATCAGTTACCAAGAATAAGATTCAAGGCTACTGAGCAGAACATAGGTATTGATGAGCCACTATAGGTGATACATTATATTGTAGTATTTAATGGATCTATACTCAAAAATTATAGATTTCATATACTCAGGTCAATAAGTATTTTTGACTACATTCTAACAAGTGTAGCAAATAGAAGAAATCCTTTGAGAAGGTGGATTTAATAATCCTTTGAAAATCTCTTAACCGAGTGCACACTAAATAGTGTTTCTAAAGCTCTTAACTGAGTAGACCTTAACCAGTCTAAACATGTTACTCCTAACAGGGTAAGATCATCAGAAGTGATAAAACTTGTAAGACTTAACCATCCCCTTCCATTCTGTAGATAGTGAAGTTTTGTGGGTTTCATCCCCACCACTATTTTTACCTTCTAATAGGGGTTTTCTGCATTACCAAATCTTGTGTCATGTGTCATTACATTTCATGAATATTTTTATGAATGTTTACATGCAAATTAAATTTATGATTTGATATAAAATACATAAAGATAGAATAGCACATATGGTTGGTAATACAATGTATTGATTACTAAATGGATTAAGGTTAAGTAATAAAAGTTTTAAGGGTACTGATTCACCCCTTCCCTCTCAGTACACACCAATCCATTATTCCAACAATCTGGTATCAGAGCTAGATCTCTTATATTGGAAAAGTTTAAACACTTGAGAGGAAAGATCATACAATGGAAAGGTATAAGATAGACAAGAGTATTAAGAATCATAAGTTAGAGATATAGATCTTCTATGAGAAATATAAAGAAGCTAGAGTCAAGATGAGACACTTACTGGATGAAAGAAATGTTATGGAATCTCACTGTAATGAAACAAATTATCATAAAGAAGAGATACCTAATTTATTTGAGTCTACATCTAGCAATACAATAGACACATCTGAAGAAAGCATCACAAATCTGAATGAAATCAATCAACATCTGACTGGACAAGTGAAATCACTGCAAATTGGTCTAGAGAAACAAATGGTAAGGATGGTTGATGTTATGAATGATGCTAGACAAGCTGAGCAGGAAAAAAAACTAGCTATTGATGATAGGAGGAAGATAACTGCAAACCTACAAGAAAGAGAATCAGAAATACAAATACTTACTAATCATCATCATGAGATCACCAATCAGATAGTTCTTATGAGTCAGGAAGAAAATTGACTAAACATAGAAATCAATGGAAAATTGGAAGCTATTGGTGAGCTAAGAGAAGAAAATGAAAAACTGAAGCATGAAGTAAGAATTCAACAACAACACAATGATATGATCAAGAAAGGTGAAGAAAGCACAAAAAGAATGGATGATTTTCTGGATGGACAAAGAAGAGTCAACAACAATACTAGACTAGGGTATACCAAGCATGTAGAATCATCATACCAAGCAGATCCAAAAGATGTCTACACAAATCCAAGACCAATAAATTAGTAATGCAATCACTGTGGAAAAATAGGCCACACATCAAATGTTTGTAGAAGAAAAAGTAAAGGTATTCCTAAATCCACATCTACATTCATTGGAAATTGTTATAACTATAACAAGAAAGGACATAAAGCATATATGTAAATCTAAGGTGAAACAACCAAAGAAGGAAACCTACATGGAAAAATACTATCCTACTTGCAAAATGCATGGGCACACATCTCTTGAATGTAGGAAGAAGAAAAGGAAAACATGGAAGCCTAAAGAAGAAGAAACTACCTATCAACCGAGAAGAGTTGGTAACTCATATGTTTGGGATTACAACACATGGACAAATTTCACAACATGTGGTAGATATGGTCACATAGCTGTAAACTATATGAGGAAATGGATGAGAAGGTCTAGAAGCTAGATTAACCTAGGAATGGTATCCTTACACTATCATAAGGTTGGTCATCTAAGAAAGGACTATAGAGATTGAGTGACAAAGACAAGTACTTTTGCCAATGGAAACACCATTGAAGACATTAGGAAGATGATAAACAAAATGTGTAGGAAAGATACAAACACTGATGACGCTGGACCAAGCAATGCAATTGGTGACACCTTATCCAATGGATCTAGTGACATCACCACCCCCACCTAAGAAGAACAAGTAGGTATGGAACTGCACTATACCAAGTTATACTTTACATCAGTTCCTTTATACATTGATAAAATGTCAAACTAGAATAAAAAAAGATGCACTATGGTATTACTTGTTATGAATCCATGACTCCAATCCCATCGGTCAATATTTACTGAGAATCATGGGTGTATATATAAAATCCAAGTTAACAATGTATACTGAGACTCGTCGGTAATCATGTAAAAAGATAATCAGTCTTCGCCACTTACCGAGCACCATCAATAAACCTATGAAAGGTTAAGTGAGTTGTCACTTATTCTAAGCTAGAAGTTTGTATG
This sequence comes from Thuja plicata, assembly GCA_018584345.1. Taxonomy (NCBI): domain Eukaryota; kingdom Viridiplantae; phylum Streptophyta; class Pinopsida; order Cupressales; family Cupressaceae; genus Thuja; species Thuja plicata. The sequence goes on along the minus strand of MU227605.1, from coordinate 187,164 downwards.
ATACCCAAGCAACTCCATCTTTGAAAACCAAGAAGTGGGTAGAGAATTTATTTCACCACTTAGGGCATCATCTATAAAAAGGCGATGGAATAGCTCAATTTCTCACCAAGTGATTAAGAGAGAAAGAGAAGAGCAGAGAAAATTGACCAGATTGTAGAGCATTACAAGGACATTCACAGTATTAAGAAAGATAAACAACAGATATAGTAGGTTAAGTAAGTAACTAGAATCACCGATCTCATAGTTTGTTTTACGGGAAAAGCCCTAAATTCAAAAAATCATGGAAACCACATCGCGTATAACCAAGATCAAGAATGCCAAAGAGAAAAAGGTTAACCTGATCAAGAACTCCACTTGTGAAGAAACTAAATACAATTTTTGTCCAGGGGTTGCTTTGCAACCTGACGAAGTTGGAGCTTTTTCAGGCATACCACCTAGGGTTTTACTGATTGAGGATGTCCAATCATATATCCACTACAAAGTAGCAGAAATTAGATATATTGAGGTCAAACAAGCTTACAAGAAGCTTCACAAAGATGGAAACATCAAAGATGAACATAAACACATAGAGGTGAAAGGGATAACAAATGCCCTAATGTTCCCAAAGGAGTTTAAAACTAAGTGGATCTAGATAGTGCTGAGTAAAGTGCATAATTGAAAGATGTTGCTGGATGAGCCAAAACTGATCACCAGGGATGTGATGCACATAGTGACCTATTATCCAATAACCAAAAAAGCCAAGGCACTCAAACATCCTCCTCGCCCCGACATAAAAAAGAATACACGTGCAGAATGGGATGGTAGAGGATTGAAGGTAAATTCCATCATCGATCGAGAACTAAAATTTGGTGCATGTGTGCTAGGATACAAGATATTCCAAGCCAGTAGGATGAATAGAATTGCATGCAGAGCAGATGACACTTCTTACAAGATTGTGAAGAAGGGTCTACAATTAGATCTATCTGAGCTTCTACTGAAGCAGTTAGATGAGAACATGAGGACAATTAGGTGTGTAAAGTCCAACTCATGTAAGTTTGGATCACTTCTCATGTGCATATTTTTCTACTTTCAAGACTTCTTTCAATCTATCAATAATGTCAACTGGGCTACTACCCAACTAGTGACAATTCATCAAGTCACTAGGTAACAACTTTACATCAATTATGGATGAATACTTCTCTAGATTTAAGAATAGAATGCAGAAACGGATGAGGATACCAGAAAATTGGTAGAACAATATAAATTAGATATATGTTTTATGGTGGACACCGATAACAACTTGATCAAACTAGCTGTATCAAGGACAACATTGTTAGCACCACTTGACTATGAGACCAACATAGATCAACCCACCAATGCTATTGAAGCATTTTTAAATGAACCATTGGACAAGTCACAACCACAGTTTGGAACCTATGAGGAAGCCAAGGAAAGAATAAAAATAGGCTTAGTTGTGAAGAATATGAAAAAAAAGAAAGATAAAATGGTCAAGACAGTGAAGAAGTTGTTGGTAGATCATGAAGACTCAGAAAAAAGGATGACACCGAGGGATAGTCACCGGTTGGTGAAGAAGAAAAATTGAGATACTTCGAATCTACAGAGTCAAATGCACCACCACCACTAGCAAAGAAACCAAGGATTACTACTACATCAAGGACTAGAAGTTAGAAAACTAAAGATGCAAGTTCATGACCAGTAAAGAAAGGACAAGTGATGACTTACAAGAGAAATCCTCAAACTAGGAAACATGCACCAAAAAAAATAAGAAAATTCATCAGAAGTAAGGAAGATATAGAAGACACCGAACAAGAAGAACAACCTATTAGGATAAAAATTCCTACTACAATTGATGAGGTATGTGCGTCAATCATCAGGGAAGGTTCAATAACTGAGACTAAGATTAGAAATTGGCTAACTCTAAATCCCAAGGATCAGAATAAGATAGAAGAGGCAATCATCACAACAATGTGTATATTAAAATATATACCAATACAATTTGAAGGTAAAATGCCACAATAACTTATAGATAGATTATCGACAAGGTGGATATTTACATTAAATTCTAAAAAATAGATAAGGGAAAGAACCCTAGTTTCTATTATGCCACCCGAGTCAAAAATGGAAGAAATTGAAGAAATGATGAAGTTATATTCGAAAAGGTTCTCAGAAAAATTGAGATCTTACAAAGTCTTACAGAGAAACTTTATTGAGCTTGACAGAGAAAGTGAGGATACTTGGAGAAAAATATTTGATGTACCCAAAAAGGAAACAAGTCCCGAGAGAGTATTAGAACTCACCGAAAATCCTCACAATGAAGAAACAAAGGCTATACCAAGCCTAGAGAACATTGTTATAAATGATGCTGAGGATGAAAATCAAACTGACTTAAACATCAAAGTTATTAAAGTGATGGCAATCCTTAGATTTTGCAGTCATTATAGGACACAACAAATGTCACAAACCAAGATGTGATAATAATAGATATCACTGAAGATCCTTCCGAAGAAGCAAAGGCAGATGAAGATGTTACTATTACCTCCCAAAGAACAAGACACAACAACGGATGCTGCACAAGTGAATATACCAGGACAAATGTCATTATTGATACAAGCTATGAATATAATGACCGAAACAAGAGATACAACATCGAAGCATGATGCAGGCATACCCGAGGATAAGGGTGAAGAGGAACAAAAAAATACAACTAATGAGTAGAATGTAATAGATGGAGAACATAAATAAATAGATGGAGAGTAGAAAGATAAAGGTGAAGAAGAAAAGAAATTTGATGTCACTCCTAAGGATACCGAAGGAGAAGTTGCAGATAAAGAAAAGGTTGATAGGGAGACATCCACACCAAACTGACAGGTAGACACCGAGTAGAAGCTAAAAGATACAACACCTCTAAAGCCTTCATCAAGAACATCAGACCAAGAAAAGGAACTTGCTATGGTAATGCATACAGGTGCCTCCACTACACTTTCCAAGAAGATAAAGAAGAAGAATAATAATCCAGTCACCCTGGAAGAGATAATTGAGATACCAGACTATGATCCAAAGACATTGGATCCAGATTCACTTACAAACTATGAAGGACTTTGTAGAAGGAAAGCTATCCAAGATAAGATTAAAGAGGAGACAAAGGACACCCAGGTACTTAAAACAACCAAAGAGATACTTCTACAGATTGTACCTAATACATACATTGATCAAAATGCTTCTATCATTGATCAATTAGAATTTATTACAAATTCTATCACATCCCATAATGTGGATGCAGAGAATGCAATATAAGAACGTACAAAACAAAAGTACCAATAAAAATTGATAGATAAAATCAGCCAAGAAGTGGCCGAGAACAAGGTAAAGCTATCTGAACTAGTCAATGCATTAGAACCAATCATTTCAGAAGCTATAACCTTAGTTCATTAGTTATGCACAATAGAGAAATTCACTAAGGAGAATAGTGGAAAGATTGCATAGATAGATGCAGATCTTACTACTAGTGCACAAGGTCTCTCAACCACTAACAATGCAATCAAGTTGCATTATCAAAAGGTAATGGAAGAAAATAAGTTGAGACTTAAGATTCAAGAGGCAGATTTAAAGTTCAGAGATGAGGTAACTGAGCTACAAGCTCTTTTGCTACCCAATCTGACACTACTACAACAACATATGACTATGGTTAGACAATTGATCGCCACCCCAGAGATGTCTATCACCAACAACATCTATGACATGCACGCCAGAATTGCATTAGAGAACATGGATTTAGAACACCTTCAGGAGAAGTGGGATAAAATGATGGAAGACATGAAGAACTCCCATTCCCACATTTTTGACAAGTTGTAAGTATTTACACCTTTGCCCTTATTATCAAAAAAGGGGAAAAATAATATGATAAAGGGGGAAGTAATATATGTCAAAGATGGAATTGATAAGGTGAAAATGGGAAATAGTATAAAGTCAAAGTGTATATACATATACTATACTAGAGCATACACATAGGAAGAGTCATAATGACAAGGTGAACACATGGTGTACATACTAAAAATTTTAGTTTTTGTACATATCAATTTTTGATACTAATGTCAAAGGGAGAGATTGAAGACATATTTTTCCATTAGTATACAAGGGAAAATAGTTTGTAACCATCGATAACACCAACACTGAAAGACAAGTTTAGTACAACCCAACATACAACTTCACAAGGGAACCTGACAACAAAGTTTATAGTATAACCCGACATAACAGGTTACAATGTAAATTGATGACACAATTTACAAGTGGAACCCGAAAAAGGAACCCGACAAGCAGATAACAGAGTAACCCAACAAAGGAACCTGACAGATAGACTATAGATCAACCCGAGCACCAGTCTACTAAGAGACATTTATAATTCTGAGAAATGTGGATCTGACTTACACGTTAGATAAAACACTTGTGTTTTATATTTAGATTTTTAATTAGCTTTAAATCCATTTCTTGAGGGACAAGTAAAGTAATTGTAATTGTTTTAATTAGTCTAACTGATTAGAAACATGCAAACTAGGAGATCAAGGTCAAGTTGTATACCTTTGATCATAGAGTTATCATTGTAATAAGAGAAACTCATTTAGGTCGAATTCATTGTATAAATAGATGTGTAATTAATCAGAACATATGTATGTGATTATTATTGCAGCCGAGGAAAAAATCTAAGGATCAAAGACAAATTTTTATGTAGAAGAACAACAAAAGACATAATCAGTTACCAAGAAAAAGATTCAAGGCTACCGAGCAGGACAAAGGTATTGATTAGTCACTATAGGTGATACATTATATTGTAATCTTTAATGGATATGTACTAGGAAATTATAGATTTCATATACTCAGGTCAATAAGTATTTTTGACTACATTCTAACAAGTGTAGAAAATAGAAGAAATCCTTTGAGAAAGTAGATTTAAAAATCCTTTGTAAATCTCTTAACCGAGTGCACACTAAACAGTAAGCTCTTAAAAGAGAATACCTTAAATAGTCTAAACATATTACTCCTAATAGGGTTAGATCATAAAAAGTGATCAAACTTGTAAGCCTTAACTGACCCCTTCCATTCTGCAGATGGTGAAGTTTTGTGAGTTTCATCCCCACCACAGTTTTTACCTTCTAACAAGGGTTTTCTGCATTACCAAATCTTGTGTCATGTGTCATTACATTTCATGAATGTTTCTATGAATTTTTACATGAAAATTAAGTTTATGATTTGATATAACATACACAAAGATAGAATAGCACATATGGTTGGTAATACAATGTATTGATTACTAAAAGGATTAATGTTAAGTGATAAAGTTTTAAGGGTAATGATTCACCCCTCCCCTCTCCATACACACCATTCCATTATTCCAATAGGTGATACATTTTACATTGCACTTAAACGATCTATATTCACAGTATAGAGATTTTATTTGTTCATATCACAATTTTGTTACTCTTTAACAATTGTAATAGACCCCAAAAATCTCCTAACAGAGTAAACTTAACCGTCTTTATATAAATATCTTAATAGAGTGCACACATACTTTGTGCTACTAAATCCTCACATGAGGTAGATCTAATCGATCTCATTTTTACTCCTAATAGGGTAAGATCATCAGAAGTGATCAATCTTTGTAAGCTTTAACAGGCTACTTTATTTACTGCAGTAGTGAAGTTTTGTGGGTTTCATCCCCATCACAGTTTTTACCTTCTAAAATGGGTTTTCTATGATACCAAAATACTAGTGTCATGTGTACTTAATTTCATGTATGTGTATTTTTTACTTTACAGCATTTAAATTTCAGCAGTGATATCATATGTTTGGTGAAAGATTATCTACTCAGTCGGTTATATCAAACCATTTGGTTACAAAGACTAGTTTAAATTTTTTTAAGGGTACTGAATCAACCCTCCCCTCTCAGTACACACGTCTCCATTATCCCAACAATTGGTAGTAGATCTAGTTCTCTTGTTTAGAAAGTTTAATCACTGAAGAGAAAAGATCTTACAATGGAAAGGTATACACTTTATAAAACCATTGAAAATCAGAAGTTACAGTTACAGATCTATGTCGACCAATACAAGGAAGCTAAAGAGAAACTCACAGAGATGTTGATTAAGAGAAAGGACATGGCACTTTGCTATTGTGAGATTGGTTATTAGGAATAAGAGATTCATGACCCATTTGACACATCTGGATCTAAATCTGGTAGCATATCTGATGCATCTGAAGGAATCATATCAAAGCTATCTAAGAGCAATCAAAAACTTACTAAACAAGTGAAATCACTATAGATCAGTCAAGATACACAAAAAGGTTAGAATGGTTAAAGTATTGAACAATGCAAAGAAAGTTGAACAAGATAGAAACATGGTTGTTGATGATAGAAGACAGATGACTGAAAAAATATAGGAAATAGAATCTGAGATATAGAGACTTACTAAACATTAATTTGAGGTCACCAATCAAATGGTTGCTATGAGTCATGAGGAAAATCGAGTGAATACTGAGCTTGCTAAGAAAATAGAAGACATTGGTGTATTGAAAGAAGAGAAAGGAAAACTGAGAAATGAATTGAAGATTTTACAATAACATAATGAAGTAATTAAGAGATTTGAAGAAAGTACTAAGAGGATGGATGAATTTCTAAACTATCAAAGAAGACTGAACAACAATACTGGATTAGGGTATACCGAGAAAGGATAATCATCTAATCATTCTAAAAAAAGGAATGTGTACTCAAATCTGAAGCCTAAGAAGCCCTCTTTCCATCAATGTGGAAAACCTGGCCACACATCAAATGTTTGCAGAAGAAAATAAAAAGGTACTCCTAGAAACCCTCCTAAATTTAATGGTATTTTCTATAGTTGCAATAAGCATGGACATCAGTAACATGAGTGCAGATCCAAGTTGAAAAAACCACAAAAGAAACCGTACATGGATAAATATTGTCAAAATTGCAACATGCATGGTCATACATCACAAGCATGTAGAAATAACACAAAGAAAATCTGGAAGCCTAAAGGACAAGAAAAGTTAAATCAACTATGAAGACAAGGTAATGCTTATTCATGAGATTAAAACACTTGGGGTAGTTGTACAACATGTGGTAAATATGGGCATATAGAAGAAAATTATATGAGACAATGGAGAACTAAGTCTAGGAATTGGTCAAACTCTGGAATGGCATGTTCACACTATCACAAAGTCGGTCACTTAAGTAGAGACTCTGCAGACTGAATAAATACTTATGGAAATGGAAATACAATTGAATAAATTACGAGGATTAGAAATCAAATGTGGAGGAAATCATAAAATGATAATGCAGGACCAAGCACGACATTCGGTGACACCTCATCCAATGGATTAGGTGGTTCCACCGTCTCCACCTGAGAAATACAAGCAGGTATGGAACTATGTTTTATAAATTTATATCTTACACTAGTTCCTATATTCATTGTACATATGCCAAATTTGGATGAATTAAGATGCACTATGGTATTTTATTTTGATTACTTTTATATAGTTGAGTTAGTTAATATGTACTGAGTTAGTAATGCATGCCATTCGGTGAATATGTGAGAGACAACTGAGTTGCTATGGTAACCGAGAACTTGTAACACTCACCAAGATGAAGTATTTTTAGTGTTAACCGAGCATCATTTTTTTCTACCAAGTGGTTGGTGGTGAGAATTTATTGTGCCAACTAAAAGTTATTTGGTATAAATTTGATTGATATGAACTCATTTGTTCACACAATGATCATAGAGTAGAGAAAAGAAACACAAAGAAAATTTGCAGCAGTGTATTTCATGGATTTTAAAGAGATTCTAAGTATATTTCGAGTAGCTAAGAGGTTAGTCGTTACATATTTTGTACTTACCATGTCATTCAACCACTTTTGTGAAAACCCTAAATCAGAAATCAATGGTGTCCTCATCTTGAACTATGAAGGCAAAGATGGATAAGGAGAAAAAGGTAGTTCTTGTTAATAACTCCACTTGCATAGAGCCCAAATACAAGATACATCTGTAGGTTGTAGCCCAACCTAATGACAAAGGTGCATTTTCATCGATTCTGCCTAGGGTTCTGTTGGTTCAAGATGTGCGTGCATATATTCACCGTAAGATAGGCACAATAGGGGATTTTTAGCTTATATCTACATACCACTCACTATGAATAGATGAAAAACTAAAAGATGATCACAAAAATTTGGAGCTGAAAGGGTTAACCAATGCCCTAATTTTTTTGAAGTTATTTCAAACCGAATGGATCCACATTGTTTTGTGCAGAGTACATGATGAAATTCTCTAGCTGGATGAAATAAAAATGATAAGTAAAGATGTTATTAACACATTAATAGGGTACCCCACATCAGAAAAATCAAAATCCCTAAGGAACCCACCTAGAACCAAGATAGAAAAGCTTACAGGAGATGAATGAGATAGAAGAGGTCTAAACATCAACTCAATCGGTGATCCTGAACTTAGGTTTGGTGCTTATGTTATTGGCTACAAGATCTTCCAATCGAGCAGACCAAACAATGTTGCTTGTGGAGCTATTGGATTGCCTACAAAATTGTAAAGAAAGGTTTACAAATTTACATCGCCGAGCTTTTGTAAAGGAAACTTGAAGAGAATATGAAAACTATCCGATCAGCACGGTCAAACACTTGTAAGTTTGGTTCTATACTACTTTGCACATTATTCTATCTGCATAATTTCTTTCCCTCTATCAGTACTATGAAATGGAAGGCCAACCGATAGATTACATTGCAAATTGGTTATTTTATTACAAGTTTAGGCACAAATTTTGAACCAGTTATGAATGATTATTTTGCTAAGTTCAAAGCTAGGATGGAAAAGAGGACACAAATACCAGTGCAGTTGGTAGAAAAATACAAGGATGAAGTCTATTTTTTAGTTGACACAGATACTACTCTCATCAAAGTAGTACAACTGAGGACATCATGGATACCTCTGATGGAATATGAATTAGACATTGACATTTCTTCAGAAGCAATAGAGAAGTTGTTAGATGAACCAGTTGACAAATATTCCATGAGATTTGGAACATATGATGAAGCAAATACCTGAATATCTATTTTTCTACAAGTTGAAAAGATGGGTAGGAAGAAGACTAAGATAGTCAAGACCTTAAAAATAAAATTTTCTATCATTGATGAAGAATTGGACAAGTCAGTTGATGATACTTAGGTGTAGAACTTAGTTGGTAAGGATGAAAAGCCTGAATAAGATACTAATGCCACTGAATCTGCTAAAGCACAAGTTGAGGCACCAAAGGCCAAAAAGGGAAAAAGGCATGAAGACTGAGTCTCCATCAAGGACAAGATCACAATCGGTGGCAACAAATTCACCATCTTTAAAGAAAGGAATTGCAAAGATAATAAGGCCCTCACCAAAATTTACATATCAAACAAGGAAATAGAAAGGAACTATTGAGAATCTAGTGTCAAGATAGAGAAATAAATACATAAGGAACAAGGATGAAAAATATGATTCTAATGACAATCCTAATCAATTTAAGGTTGTGCAGAAAAAAAAAAACCACAGACCATTGACGAAATTCAAGAGGCAATCAGAAAAACCAGATGGTTAGGACATCCTAAGGTACATGCATATGAAGATCTGACTACCAAGCATAAAGATAATCTTGAAGAAGCAATCATAGGTATGATGATCAACTTCAAACATGTTCCTATTGAATTTTATACTTAAATTCCCTTTGAATTATATGATAAGATACTAGCTAGATGGAATTATGCACTCAACACTGAGAAACAGATGAGAGAGACAAATTTCACTCTACTTAAGGCTGAATGCACAATAGAATAGATTGATGATATTATGCAATAGTATGCCAATAAGCTCCCTAAGAAAGTAAGAGCATTGAACATTCTTCAAGGGAATCTGAAGGAAGTGGATGAAGAGAGCACCAGTATTTAGAAATATTTTCTCACACCATGTGAGGAAAACAAGGACACTGAGGAAGGAACATACATTGCATCTATAGTCAATATTGAGAGACATCGATCGAGTATATAACCAATAACAATTGATGATACAATAGTTGACAATGTACTGGATGGTATTCCTGAACTATTGACAAACTTAGGTCATCCAGAGATCATGATAAACAATATAACTGAAGGTGATCTTGATGACAAGGCAAAAGAAGATGATATAATCGGAGCTACCGAGACCATAGATGAGCAAGACACAACAGAGGTCGCCTAATAAATGGTACCAGGATAGTTTCCTATTTTGGTACAAGCTATTAAGATTGAGAGTGAAGCACAATAGAAGACACCTAAGAAGGTTATAGACACAACTAAAGACAAGGGTGATACTCACAGTAAAGAGAATGAGAATAATAGTGGGACAACACAAGGTGATGCACCTAAAGATACCACTGATGCAGAAGACAAAGGTGAAGGTAACACAAAAACATTGATAGTAGACACTTCTACTACTGACACTAGGTCAGCTACCAAGGAACCTTCCCAAGTCATCACACCGAGTACCGAGGCAACAAAGAAAGAAACTGAGAAAAAGGCTCAATTGGCTCTAACTCTATCTCCTTTGTTGAGCACAAAAGAAAAGAAGAACAAAAAGAAAAAGAAGAAATGAAGAAAGGGTCCCGTGTTACTTGATGAAATCATTGACATTCCTAATTTTGACCCATAGACACTTGACCCTAATTCTTTGATGAGGTATGGTGAACTCTACACCTGAAAAGCAGCATAGGATAAGCTGAGGCAAGAACGTAAAAGTGCATAGGTGCTAGAGACAACTAAGGAGATTCTAATGCAAGTTGTTCCGGATGTGAACATTGATGAAGAAACCCCCATACTTGATCAACTTGCACTGCTCACTGAGGCAATAAAAAATCTAGACATTGATGTCGAGTAGAAGTTAGAGGAAACAACAGAAAAGAAGATTTAGTACAAGGTTACTAAGAAAATCAGCTAGGTAGTGGTAGTAAACAAGGTAACTCTATCATAAGTTGTAAATGGATTAGAAAATGTTATTAATGAATCCATTACAATTCTCTAGAAGTTATGCATGTTAGATCACTTCACTACTGAGATTTGTGAAAAGATGAAGAAATTAGATCAAGATGTAAAAGATAGTGCTAGCAGTCTATCAACCAAGAAACATGCATTAAAGATGCATTACACTAATATTCTCCAAAACTAGTGGTTGAGACTAGATTTAAAGAAAGACAAGGACAAAATTAGATAAAAGGTAACCGAGCTACAAGCAATGTTACTACTGCATTTGGTTATGATGCAGAATCATGTGACATTGGAAAAGAACTTGATTTCCACCCAAGAACTTTCAGTTACAGAGAGCATATATGATATGCATTCTCAACTAAATCTTGAGATTTTGACCCCTAAACACCTAAAGGAGGAATGGGAAAAGTTGATGGAAAATCTGCAGAAGGCTCATCCTAACATTTTTGACAAATTGTAAGTTGTTATTCCTTTTGTCATTATTTTCAAAAAAGGGGGAAATGTATGTATATATGTATAATAAAGGGGGAAAATATAATCAAGAGGAGTCATATACATATACCGAGCATGTACAAAGGGGGAGTCTCTATGTATAGTTACTATGTATAAATATACAATTTATAAATATATGATAATTTTTTGATACTAATGCCAAAGGGGGAGAATGTTACTCCAAATGAGCTTTGAAGGTTGTCATTAGTATCCAAGAACACAAATGGACAGTCGATACCAAATTCAAAAACACACAAGTTGGTATGATCATCGAAGTACAGAGTTAACCAAGTGTATTGATCACGCATAGAGTTAACCGAGTGCAATGGTCACCAAGCAAACAGACTTTACCGAGCAATAGTAACACCAAGCACATAGTCTACACCGAGAGACACAGAAAACACCAAGCATCAAGAGAAATTATTTACTGAGCAGACTAGTGATCACATAAAAGTTTGTTATGGAACATCAATCTAGGTAACAACTTTTTTTCCTACTTAGATCTAGCAGTTTACAATGATCGAGGAGAACATTAATTACGAATTCACAATATTAATTTTTTTATATCTCCTATGTTTAGATGATCAAGGTAAATTTTGTACACCATTGATCTTAGGTTATGTAAGACATTGTATAACCCTAATTAGGTCATAAAATTTGATATATATAATGTAAAGATGTCATTTTTAATGTATGTTGATCAAGAAATGATCAAGTATCCACCATACTACAGACATAAAAAATTAGACAAGGGTTTTAAGACAAATACTTTATTGTAGTAATCAATTTTTCATAACAGTGGCAAGGCTACCGAGCATAATAAAGTAGAAGGTATTATTATTCACAGTAAGGTGATACATTTTATATTGCACTTAAAGGATCTATATTCACAATATAGAGATTGTATTTTTTCAGATCACAATTCTGTTACTCTCTAACAATTGTAATAGACCCCAAAAATATCCTAACACAGTAGAATTAACTGTCTTTATGTAAATCTCTTAACATAGTGCACACATACTTTGTATTGCTAAATCATCACACAAGGTAGATCTAATTGATCTCATTGTTACTCCTAACAGGGTAAGATCATCAAAAGTGATCAATCTTTGTAAGCTTTAACATGCTACTTTATTTACTGCAGTAGTGAAGTTTTGTGGGTCTCATCCCCACCACATTTTTTACCTTCTAACAAGGGTTTCTGTGATACCAAAATAATAGTGTCATGTGTACTTAATTTCATGTATGTGTATTGTTTACTTTACATACATTTACATTTCAGCAGTGACATCATATGTTTGGTGAAAGATTATCTACTTAGTCGATTATATCAAACCATTTGGTTACAAGGATTAGTTTAAAAGTTTTTAAGGGTAATGATTCACCCCTCCCCTCTCAGTACACACCTCTCCATTATCCCAATAGTATCGTGTGATGACTGGGTGAGGGCTTGGGTTCTTCACAACTCCATATGCAATTAGGTTTTTTTGGGGGAAAAATGTGACGAGTTTTTGATTGGTTTTTTCCTAAAAAATCTGAAGGGTTTTTCATTATTTTTTTCCCAAAAATGTGATGTTTCATGTTCTACAAACGTTTCACTTGATTTTTTCCTAAAAATCATGGTTTCCTTTGTCGCGGATTTTCTATTTTGATGATTTCTTAAAAAAATCATGGCTTTTTACTGATTTTTCCTCTAATTTTTTTTTTCATGGTTTTTCCTCAAAATTGTGGCTTTTAGTCTTTTTGAAAAAATGTTTTGACATTTTATTTTATAAAATCGTGGTTTCTTGTAAAGTGTTTTGGGTCGCAACTAAGGTTTATAGGGCGAAAAATCTTCCTACAAATGTAATTTAGTTTTTCACTTTTGGTGACTTTTTTCAAAAAATCATGTGTGATCTTTAGCATTGCATTGAGGGTTTGATGATTTTTCCACAAAAATATTGCTTTTGTTTTGCAATAGCTTTTTGGATTATTTTTGTCAAAATTGTGGTTTCAGTGTTTCTTTGCTGATTTCTATCAACACATTGAAGTTTTTTTTGAGAAGCTGATCTTGGTCTCTGGATAAAGGGAGGGATGAGTGAGCTACCCAATAACAGGTTGAAAGGCACTAAGCATGTTCTTGTACTTGGTAATGTATGAACGTTCAATAGAAATCACTTGGTTGATTAAAATACTAACTAGGGATGGCCTCTAGAGCAGGCTCATGTCGTAGAGCATTCTAAAGAAGAGGAGTTAGCCTTTTGTGCATTAATGGCTAGATGACCTACAAACTATGTCAAGTCTTTTGTAGGGTTTTTAGTAGAATGGCCATTAAGGGAGGATATTAAAGTAATTGTGTAATTTTCTATAATGGTCATTCAGCTGGGATATTTCCTTTTTGTAGTTAGTTCTTATTTAGAATGTTTTGTTTTTGTTTTTCGTTTCCATTTTAGAAAATTTTCTTGTAACCTCTAGTTAAGGACCTTTCATTTCCTTTGTAATCAATTCAATCAATTATCATTTCAATATTTGTGGCATTTGGTTGATTTACATTGCACCTCATTATTATGATTTGAATAGTTTTTCCAGTATAAGGTATATGTTTTGGAGAGGCCCTTCCTTGAACCCACCCTTAAAATGTGAGAGAGGGAAAGAATAATCAAACATAAAATGATATTCTAGAACCATTGTTTGCATCTATTCACCCAATAAATATGAGTTTAACTCATTTGCAATGGATAGTAGAAAATGCTAGTAGTAAATATGGCACTAGTGATTATTAGAGGCATCTCAGTCATATGCAAATTACTCGTTAACACCAAAGAAAATTTTATTTTAGCTGACTAGAAAGAATGTTAATCAACCAAGTTAAAGTAAGTCCATGAAGAAAAATAAAGCAGTGATACATAAAATGAAAGACAACGATAAAAATGTTTAATTGAATATATTTAATTAGTTTAGTACATAAGTCAAAATAGTATCTAGGACAAAATGTGAATTTGTCTTATCTAATGTGCAAAGAAAAGACAATGTTAGATCTTTTCAAAGGCATCGATATTTCATAGGTAGTGATTAATATATGAAAAGGTGGCACTAATTATTGTTAAAAAGGGCAGCAATTATGCTTAGAGAAAGCTACTATTAAAAACACAAAGGGCAGCGATCAACTTAAAGTTTATCAACAAAAGAATGTGATAATATTAAATAAAAGATGATTCTTTTTGAGATGTTGCTTCTCTTGGAGAAGGCTCTTCATGTTTTTTTAAATTAATATCTTGGAGATATAAATAGAGATTGAGAGTGAGAAATAAAGAAAAATCTACATCTACAGGTTCGTCTAAAAATATAAGAAGAGGATCATTATAAGAGGAATATAAAAGCGTGTGTAGATAAAATGAGTGTATAATATATACACAACATATTAGAGGATTGAAAAGAAGCAAATATATAAGAATAGTGTGTGGAGTAAAAGTGTTAAATTATAAGAATATATAAAAGGGTGTAAGAAATGAGTATGAAATGGTGTGTTATTTAGTAAGCGTTACCTTTCTTGACAAAAGAGATCTCCATTCATGAGATCATTGAAGATATAAAAGGCATTTGAGAAGTGATAAAATAGGTGTGAGCAGAATGAACAATATATCAAAATCACCAGCAAGTAAGTGCAAATTCTAAAGAGTTAATTTACAGATTGGATGAAGAGATTATAATAAATCTTATGGGAGATTTGCAATCAAATTTATATTGAAGACTACAAGAAAATTTGTGAAAGGGGGTCTTATGAAAGGTTAAAAAGGATTTGCAGCAAGCATATTAGACTAAGTATTCAAGTATACTAATGACATATTTTGAAAAAGCTTTTGAGTAGTTTTGGACAGATTTATGAAGACAATTGTATAATGAAAATACGATGAAATTCATAAAAGAATGGTGAGTTTTGTTTAGCAGATTAGAGAGGAGAGTTATAGCATATTTTTGAAAGACAAATCTATATTGAATGAAATATCCCCAACCAAATTTGATCTAAATTTTTCTAATTTCGATGTTCACTGATTGAAGATTTTGGTGTTTGTTTGAAAGTGTTTGAGCAATAGGGAAAGTTGGTAGACCACCTAAAAATAAGATGATAAAAAGTTATATCAAATATAGTTTCCAGACTACTCTAGATAAAAGATAAAATTAGCCCTAGGTATGAGGATCCCAACCTAGGAATTCTTGATCAACACCATCAATTTTTATTTTTTTAAAATATAAGTAGCGTCAGAATTCTGACACCAATGCAAACATAAACCGATGATGATGTTGTACATCTGACAACACCGTCGTCAGAATAGTTCATCCAATTGGTGTTGTAATTCTGACAATATTACAAACATAAACCAACGAAAAAGTTGTACATCTGACAACACTATCCTCATATTAGTTCATTTGATTATAGTCAGAATTTTGACTACCATGAAAACCTAAATCGATGAGGAAAGGGTCAGAAATACAACCTAAATTCTCCAAAAGTACACCCATGTTTTCCGATGTCATTGCTGTCGCAAATCTGACGACATGGATACGTCAAATTTTCTAACTAAATATTTCCGACAGCTCTATTAGTCGGAAGTATGACTAATGGAGGTCGGAATTGTGACTAATGACCATCGGAAATTGGACCCAAATGTATTAGTGCCAAAAATAGAATACATGAATAAAAATCTGTTAAAATTTCATTTATGTCAAAAAAGAAGCATGCACTAAAACAGTCATAATATGCGCTAAAGAACATATGTTATGTGCTAAAATACTGGTACTATGCGCTAAAAGATAGAATCTATGAGCTAAACTACAAAAAAATGCACTAAAAGATAGTGTCTATGTGTCGAATCCCTACGGAACCCTGAATCAGTCAGATTATTATTTTTGCCTTGCATGAGCTAAAACAAGTGATGCGTTAACTGAAAGATAATTTGTGCTAAACTCCTATAGGTATGTGCTAAAAGAGGCTGAGAATGTGCTAGAAGATTACATGTATACGCTAAAAGATAGCTAATATGCAAAAAATAGAAACAATGTTTTATGGATTAATCTTTCGGTATACGCTAAACTTGTATGCACTAGAACGACTATTTGCTAATCTGTATGAGATATGCACTAATTTGTAAAAAAAAATTTCCAGAATGTGGGAAAAACCTTACAAAACCAAAATGTGTTAGGGGAGAATCCTACCCCACGGTGGGTGCCAAAAATGTGTGGTGGAAATGAGGTTAGTAAAATAAAAGCGTAACCAACACACCCATGAAACATTACCTTAGAAAAGAAGATTAAACAACAACAAGATGTTAGTTTCTAGAACCGTCCCATGCGTTGTTATGAGAGTTATGACATCTAAAACCAAGATTACGATGCAAGCTAAGATGATTACCAAGACAACCATGGTATCCAAAGACATGATTGTGATGCACAATGATAAGATAAAATTGATATTGTTATGAAAAACTGATGTTCATCCATGAAATCACAAGACTAGTACTGAGAACTAGTTTGCAATATGGTGCAATATGGATGAAATGAGGATAATAAAAATGCAATATTTAAGCTAATGATGCAATTATAAATGATATTAAACTATTATGATATGCAAGAAATGATAATGGATCTAATATGACTTACCATGAACTAGACGAGACTATGCAAGACTAAAATGCAACTATGGAGCTATAAATTTAAACTAGAATGAAACTACTACTATGAATGCAAGAGAAAGATGCAATTATGAAACTATGAATTTGAATACAAA
>MU227605.1:149678-162046 GCA_018584345.1 Thuja plicata | reverse complement strand
CATACCCATCAAGCTCATTTCCCCAAGTAAAGATTAAAGGGGGATGTTAGAATATGTAATCTTTCCTTGGTGATATATATTATAAACCAAGGTAGTTTAGTTTATTTATTATGTAAGTAGGAGATTCATATAGAATCCCTACATGTACACATGTCCTCTTGTCCATATGTGAGGACATAATATTTATTTGTATTTTCTTTTTTCCCTAGATTCCTCCTTAAGAGGAAATAGCACAAGTGGCACACACATTATGAATGTGGCTCACATGCACATGGGAGTTACACTTCAACTCCTTCTTCCATCTCTACTTACGAGACATTTCTCCTCATTTCTCAGTTAGTTCAAGCACTAGTTGTAGCACTTCGTCACTTCAAGTGACTCTTTTTGTATGAGCTTGGCTCTCTCTCTCTCTCATTCTTGGCAATTTTCCCATTCATACTTATTCACGGGGGTTTTTTCATGCTTTTCCCCCTTCCAAAATCTTGTCTCCTTGTTGTTTTTCCTTTGGTGAACGTTCCTTATTTTTGTGCTAATTCATGGTAAATCTCCTATCTCCTGCTCATTGAATTAAACATTTCCTATTTTTCTTTGTATTTCTATTATTATTTTAACAGTTATATCAAATGTTACTAGTATCTTTGACACAATAAAAAAGAAAACTCATTCTAAATAAAGGAATCCGACACGACGAGCAATAATAATAGTTTTAGTAAACTAAACTACTTATGATAAAATAATGCTGACAAACATAAGTAAATATATTAATATTCATCGTAAAACTTTAGCAAGAGTTGTAAAGAGAAGAGTTAACTTTGAAAGTGACCTGACAAACCATTTATGGAGCTTTAGTGGAAGACTCCCAAGGTCTAACATGAAACTTACTAGTGAATTCAAAACTTTGATTGAAAATTTTTGGCACGATAATACAAGAGTATCACCTAATGCCAGAGATGTTCTTAAATTAAGCGTCAGCTCAAAAATTCATGATCCACATCCAAAATACCTTTTGGATATGGCTCAAACTAAATTGTATAATATTTTTTTGGATGTTAAGGTGCTAACTACTAGTATTAGTCAAAGATATTTTTAAGAATGTAAACCATGGCATGTAAAGATTAACAAGGAAATAATCATGTTTTGTTGCAAAAATAATGTTCAATTTCATTATTATTATGATGTATTTTGATCTATACGTTCTACCATGCATACTAATGAAATGTTGCAGGCATGTGGTATAAATATACCACCTCAAACTGTAAAGGATTTTATATCAAGTTTGTTTTGTAACCCACGTAATGAGATTTTTTTTCTTTTGAATGCACATGTTTCTGGTGTATGTGGAAATATTGCATTTTTAGATGAATGTTTGCATGAAAATCTTTCAATTTATTTTGGATAGTAATTAGTTGATGTAAAGATTTAAAACTATCGAGTTTCCATTGAAGGACGAAAATGTTGGAAAATGGTGCAATCTAATTACAAATTTTTTTTGCGGTCATGCATTTATGAATGAATTCAAGAGTAAGGTTGTACCTAAATATGTGAAACACTCTCAAAATTCTAGATGGCTTGATGGACAGTTTCATATATGCAAGAATACATTTCCAATTGGTAGTATACTTTTATTCGTTGACTTTGTAGAGAACTACACACTTGCACCACAACATGCGATCCAATCAAAATATTATAATTTAGTGCAAGTTGTTGGAATTACTGGAATGATGTACTAAGAGGGGAGGAGTGAATCAGTACCTCTAAAACTTTTTATGATTGGCCCATTAACCTTTGTGTCATCAGATTTGTATATTCACCTATCTATCTGTTCATCTTTCTTTATGTATGTGAAATCATAACATAAGTTATTTACGTGTGTAAACATTCAAGAAACATACATGAAAGTAAATAACACATAATACAAGATATGATATCACAAAAAACTCTTGTCAGGAAGTAAAAACTGCAGTGGGGATGTCACCCACAAAACTTCACTATCTGCAGATAAGAAGGGAGCTGGTTAAGGATTACAATTTGACCACTTTTGATGATCTACCTTGTTAAGAGTATTATAGTAGAGAACTATTAGGATTTACTTAGTTTGAAGCTTTAGAAACATCGTTAAGTGTGCACTCTTTTAAGAGATTTGTCAAGAACTATTAAGTCCACCCTCTACTAAAGGATTTCTAATGTGATGCACTTGTTAGAATGCAACTACATTATAAATGTTAATATGATAGTATATGCAATCTCTAATTTCTGATAATAGATCCTATAAATCTTACAATGTATATGTAATCACCTTGAGTGATTGAATGATACCTTGTCTCTGCTTGTCGGTAGCCTTGTCTGTGTTGTTGAGAACTGATATGATATATTTCTAAAGTTTGTATGAATTCACTTCTACTACTTAGATGCTCTTCATGGCTATAATCATTTTTAAACTCTCCTTTTACAAATGATTGAACATCTATATATACTAGTTTCTAGGTCTATTCTTGATTCACGCTTTTCAAGTTAACTCTAGATTCAAGGTTTACAACTTGACCTTGATCTTTAGTTAGTTATGTTTTAGATCTATTAGGATGCATTAAAACATCTACAATATACTTTATTGACCCTCAAGTCATGATTTAAAATAAATTAAAACTCTATAAATAGAATTACAATGTTTTATCTGACCTGGAAAGTCAGATCCACTTTTTGTAGGTTCTGTAACTGACTGTCAGTTTTGTTGCTCGGGCTGCTCTGTCAATATGTCAGGTTTCTTGCATTCTATGCTCTGTTGGGCTTCTAATTTGTTGATGTCCCTATATTGAACTATTTTTTGGGTTCCTTTCCTTTTCTTCTCTGTCGGCCATGTTCATAAAACTGTACCATCAGTTTACAGATTTTGGATCTGTCGGCGATGTACCAAAAATTGTTCATTGGTGATGTCCTTTATGATTTGTCGTCGGTTCAACACTTTGACAGTGTTCATTGGGAAATTCTATACTTAGAATTTTCACAACAAACATCGGTTATGCAGTGTGTTATCTGTCGGCTATGCCTATACCGATGACCTTTATCATGTTTTGCACTTAAGTATAATAATGGAAAAACTTAATGTCATCAATCTCCCCCTTTGACATTAGTATCAAAAACTGATATGTGCAACATACTTATTGTATTTAGTATGTACACCTATGTATACTTCATCCTTAGTCATTTTTCTTTTAGTCATGAAATGACTCCCCCTATGCATATGTTGGTAAGTGTAAGTTTATGTACATATAATTGCCTTCCCTTTTTTTGTTTCCTTTTTCTGATATATGATATATTGTACATATCTATTTTTACATATCTATTCTCACTGTACATACAACATACATATCCTTTTCCTCATCTTTTGATAATAAGGGAAAAGGTACTTACAACTTGTCAAAAATGTGGGAGTTTGAGGCTTTGATTTCCTCCATCATCTTCTCCCATTTCTCATTCAAATTTTTGAGAGCCATGTGCTCAAGTGATATCCTCACATGCATATCATAGATTTTGTCTACCATAGATATCTCTGGGGTTGAGATCAGATTTATTGCATCTGTAATGTGTTATTGCAAAGTAGTGAGGTTTGGCAATATGTGAGCCTGCATCTCAATAACCTCATTCCTAAATTGTGTCTCTGCATCCCATATCTCTTGTCTTAACCTATTTACCTCTGTGATCTTTTCATGATACAACTTTATTACATTTGCATCAGAGGTTAAACTTTGTGCACTTGCTGTCATATCTAAATCTAATTGGGATAACTTTTCACCATTCTCTTTTGTGAAATTGTCAAGTGTGCACATTTTTTGAACTAAGGTAATAGCTTCTGAAATCATTGGTTCTAATTGACTTGCTAATTCAAAGAGCTTTACCTTGTTTTCTACCACTTCTTGGCTTATCTTCTCAACTAGTTTTAGTTGATAATTTTTCTCTGCCCATTCTTCCATTGCCTGCTCTGCATCTACACTTTGAGTGGTGATGGCATCGGTAAGAATTGCAATTTGTTCCATGACTAATATGTCATTTTTAACTTTTACCTTAGGAACAAGTTGATGTAGTATATCCCTAGCTTTGTCAAGTGCTTGGGCTTCCCTATGTGTTTTTCTCATTTTCCCCTGTTGGGCTTTTCTTTGATATATCAATCCAAATTTTTGAAGTGTTTCAGTATCTAAAGTTGTTACATCCCACTTGGGTATTTTGATCACCTCATCAAGTGTTACAACCAAGATATCTTTCTTTATTACTTTCTTCTTCTTCTTCTTCTTCTTCTTCTTCTTCTTCTGTTGGGAGATGGATTGGTGAACTACCATTTGTAAATCTTGAGATTGAATTGATATGGTAGTTGAAGGTCGAGAAGATGAAGCTTCTTGTTGCTTCTGTTTAGAATCCACCTATTGGTTGTGTGAAGATGTCTCTTTAGTGGCCTTGGGTGTATCAACAGATTTTTCTTCCTTTTCCTTAATGCTATCATCTTGCTTAACTTCTTCACTCTTTTCTTTTTCCTCATCCTTTCTTAATGTTTCATCCTTGTTAGTATCTTCTCCTTTGTCTTTTTTAATAGAAAACTTTTGTTGAGTGTTGATTGCATCCTTCATCTCTATGTCTGTATCCTTTTGTGTGTTTGATGCATCTTTAGTTTCATCATTACTCATGTCCTCGGGTATGTTATCATCTTTCTTAGATGATTTCTCCTGAATATAGTTAATTTAAATATATTCTATCAATATTTTCATGTTGATCGGAGTGTTTACCTCTGCAGTGTTAGTAAGTGTGTCCTGTCCATTGGTATAACCTTGTGCAACAGTTACATCTTCATCTTTTTGCATGTCTTTTGCAGGGTCTTTTCCTGTAATTTCATTAATGATATTATCCAACCATGTTTCATCATTGACATCCTCATTTATGTTACCTTTTATTTTCAATTCTTCTTTGGTAACCTCTGCTTCATCATCCAAGTCAATATGAGTTGGGCTTGGTGGAATTTGGCTTTCTTCACTCTAATTTTTTTCAAGAGTAGTGTCGGGCCATACCTTATCTACAAATTTAGTATTCTTGTGGCCTATTGTGTCACTCTCTTTTCTTTCCAATTTAACTGATGAATCATTCTATTCATCTTTGATGATGATGTGTTCTTTTTCTGGGCTAGCTTCCTGAGTTGGATTTTTGAGTATTTTACACCACTTCTTGATGTTTTCCTGATCTAGCTCAATTAGCTTTCCTTGAAGAAATTTGTATTCTCTCATTTTCGGTGAGAACTCCTATATATATTTCTTTATCATTTCATCTATCTCTTCCTTCTTTGATTCAAAATGCATAAGAGTAGCAATTACTCTTTCTCTTATCTATTTTTCTTGATGAAGTGCAAATGTCCATCTTGCAGACAATCTATCCAATAACTCCTTGGGTACTTCATATTCCTTGAATTGAAGTGGAACATATTATGTTTTCACATTTTAGATATTATAGCATCTTCAATTTTATTTTGATCCTCTGGATCAAATTTTAACCATTTCCTAATGTTAGGATCTAAAATAGATTGTGATTCTGAAATGTTTTTACATATTTCATCAATGGTTTTAGGAATCAAGGGTCATCTAGATCTTCTCTTGTTCTATTTAACCTCCTCCTTTTGGTTTGTTTTTCCTTTGGTTAGACTGGTTTCCTCTTGTAGGTTCTCACTCTCTCGTTCTTCAACAGTGAAGGAGTTGCTTCCTTTACTATTCTGCTTCTTGTTCTTGAAGCAGGTATTGTCCTTGATTTCTTAGGTGGAGGTGGAGGTGGTGAGTCTGACTGTGTAGACTCTGAATTAATCTTTTTTTTTATCTTCACTGATGGGTGACTGGCCCTTGGTTTCTTCCTCCTTTCCTTCTTTTTCCTCTTCACCTTCTTCAGCAACTACAAATATCTTGGTTAAGTCCTTTACCATTTTGTTCTTCTTGTTTACAATTTTCTTGACAACAAGATCTGACTTGATTTTTGGTTTGGCTTCTTCATAAGTGCCAAATCTTGGTTTCTTTCTATCCAATGGTTCATTCAATAGTGCCTTGATGTGTTTTGTAGCTTCTCCTATTTGGATTTCATATTACAGTGGTGATAGCCAAGATTTTCTAGGTACTACTGGTTTGATATAAGTAAAATCAATATCTACCATAAAACATATATCATCTTTGTGTTCTTCTATCAAACGCTCTGGTATCCTTGTTCTTGCTTTCATCTTTTCCTTAAATCCTTTGAAATATTCATTCATTAAGTCATCAAAATCTGTACCTAATGATTCTATGTGCTCACATATATGTACGGTGACAGGTTTGCTTATGTCCCATACTACTTTGCCTATGAAAGGAAAGTATTTGTCAAAGTAAAAGAATATGCACATAATAAGAGAACCAAACTTACAAGTGTTTTTCCTTGATGACCTTATGGTGTTCATGTTCTCCTAAAGTTGATTTAACAATATTTTTGCAAGATCCATCTTATTTCCTAGTTTGATGATCTTGTAGGTTGTGCTCATAGCAGTGCTTGCTATGCTATTCATTCTACTGGCCTGGAAGATTTTATATCCTACCACACATGCACCAAACTTGAGTTCCTCATCAGTGATGGTGCTAACCTTGAGACCTATTTTGTCTAATTTTGCACCTGTTAACTTTTCCACTTCCTTCGTGGATGGGTGCTTGTGATCTTTTGTCTTGTCGGTTGTGGGATATCTAGTAACCGCATGAATAACATCTTTTGTTATTTTTTTAGGCTCATCAAGCCACAATGTCTGGTTATGCATTCTGCTGAGAACTATCTGTATCCATTCGGTCTTAAAAACCCTAGGAAAGTGTAATGCATTTGTCAGACCTTTCACTTCCAGATGCTTGTGCTCTTCTTTCAGGTTTCTAGTGTCATCAAATAGTGCCTTATAGGACTTATCTAGGTCTAGATCTCCTAATTCTAAGATCTTGCAATGTATATAGGACCTTACATCCTCTACCAGGGAAACCCTAGGTGGAAGTCTAGAGTATGCTCCAGAATCATCGGGTTGCAATGCAATTTCTACTTGTATTTAGGTTCAACACAAGTACTATTGCTAATAAGATTAATCATTTTCTTCTTATCCTCTTTCAATTTTTTTGTTCTTGAAGTAGATGCCATCGTATTTTTAAATTTAGGGATTTTCTTAACTTAAACAGTGCGTTTGGTGATTGTAGGTACTTACTGAATCTCTATGATTGCTCGTGAATCTATTGAGTCATGTTTGAATCTTGGTAAGGTCGCACTTCAATCTAATCTTCAATCGCTTTGCTTAGCTCTGCTTTGTTGCTCAAAAATCGCGGGTGTGAAATGAATTCTTTTGTCATGCTTTTATAACCTTTTGACTCGTCGGTGTACAAAGAGTGAGTTCATCGGTTGAGGAATAAATACCATTGTTGGTGTAGGCGCAAAGTTTTAGGGTAGCTAGCAGCTTTGGTGATTTCAATGATGATTGTCGGTAAGATGGCGATGATAACCTCTGTCAGCTCAAATGTCACCGATGTCTGACGGTTACACTTTAGCGACTTGGCTTTTGTGTAATGCCCGATACATTTTTGGAAGTAGTGTCAACTTTACTTTATGTGTTCACCGATGCTTATTGGTACCCATTTATCGATGGAATTGTTTTTCAATAATATTACAAGTAACAATATAGTGCATCTTTGATAATGCTAATTTTGTCAATATGAACTATGTGTAATGGAATCAATGCATAATATAACTTTTCATAATGCAGTTCCATACTTACTTGTGCAACTTAGTTGGGAATAGTGATGCCACTAGATCCATTGGATGGGGTGTCATCATTTGTAGTGCTTGTTCCAACAACTTTAGTGTTTGTATCTTTTCTCCACATCTTGTTTCTCATCTTCTTGATGTCATTAATGGTGTTTCCATTGGGATAAGTGCTTATGTCTATCAGTCAGTCTTTGCAATCTTTTATCACATATCCAACCTTATGACAATGTAAGCATGCCATACCTAGATTGGTCCATCCTCTTGGTCTTCTAGTCTATTTTCTCATACACTTGGCATAAATATGACCATAACTTCCACATGTTGTACAGTTTACCCATGTGTTATAGTCCCAAACATATGAGTTACCGATTCTTGTCGGTTTATAGCCATTATTAGGTTCTTTTGGTGTCCATGCTTTCTTGTTCTTTTTCCAACACTCTTGATGTGTATGTCCATTCATTTTTCAAGTAGGAAAGTACTTGTCCATGTAGGTTTCCTTCTTTGTATTTGTCACCTTGGATCTACATTCATGTGCCTTGTGTCCTTTCTTGTGACATTTATAACAATTACCAATGAAAGTAGATTGCGATTGAGGAATACCTTTCATTTTGTTTCTACAAATGTTTTAGGTGTGGCCTGGTTTTCCACAGTGATTGCATGAAATCTTCTTGGTTCTTGGATTTGCATAAGAATTCCTTTGATCTAATTGATTAGATGATTCTCCATTTCTGGTGTACCCTAGACCTATGTAGTTGTTGACTATTCTTTGTCCGTCAAGAAAATCGTCCATTCTTTTATTGCTATCTTCAACTTTATTGATTAATTCATTATGCTGATTCTAAATTATGACTTCATGATTTAGCTTTCATTCTCTTCTCTTAGCTCACCGATGATCTGTATTCTTTCAATGAGTTTATTATTTAATCTGTTTGCCTCTTGACTCATAAGAATAATCTGATTGGTAATCTCATGTTGATGATCAGTAAGTCTTTGAATCTCTGATTCTTTTTCTTGTAGCTTCTGTGCGATTTTCCTCCTATAATCAATAGCCAATTTTCTCTCTGATTCAGATTTTCTCAAATCATTCATGACATCAATCATTTTCACCATCTGAGTCTCTTGACCAATTCACAACATCTTGATTTTCTCTGTCAGATGTAGATTGACCTCTTGTAGACTTGTGATCTCTTCTATTGATGTGTCTGATGCTTTTCTTTTTGTTGATTCAACTGAGTTGAAGTAATATGGTATCTCGTCTTCTTGATAATCTTTTTCATTAAGCCTAGTTGCCATAATCTTTCTTTCATCAAGTAACTTTCTCATGCTTACTCTCACCTCCTTGTACTGCTCATAGTAAATCTGAATTTGTAACTACTCATTCTCAATAGTCTTGTCCAGTCTGTACTTTTTCATTCTCTTGATCTTTTCTCTTAAGTCTTTAAGCTTTTCAAGAGAGAGACTTAGATCTGATACCAATTTTTAGAATTACTAGAATGATGTACTGAGAGGGGAGGGTTGAATCAGTACCTCTTAAACTTTTTATGATTGGCCCATTAACCTTTGTGTCATCAGATTTGTATATTCACCTATCTATCTGTTCATCTTTCTTTATGTATGTGAAATCATACCATAAGTTCTTTACATGTGTAAACATTAAATAGATATGCATGAAACTAAATAACACATAACACAAGATATGATATCGTAGAAAACTCCTGTTAGGAAGTAAAAACTATGGTGGGGATGTCACCCACAAAACTTCACTATCTGCAGATAAGAAGGGAGCCAGTTAAGGCTTACAATTTGATCACTTATGATAATCTACCCTGTTAAGAGTATTATAGTGGAGACCTGTTAGGATCTACTTTTTTTGAAGCTTTAGAAACATTGTTAAGTGTGCACTCTGTTAAGAGATTTGTTAAAAACTGTTAAGTCCACCTTCTACTAAAGGATTTCTGATGTGATGCACATGTTAGAATGCAACTACATTATAAATGTTGATCTGATAGTATATGCAATATCTAATTGCTAATAATAGATCCTATAAATCTTACAATGTATATGTAATCACCTTGAGTGATTGAATGATACCTTGTCTTTGCTCATCGGTAGCTTTGTCTGTGTTCTTGAGAACTAATATGATCTATTTCTAAAATTTGCATAAATTCACTTCTACTGTTTAGATGCTCTTCGTGGCTACAATCATTTTTCAACTCTCTTTTTACAAATGATTGAATATCTATATATACTAGTTTCTAGGTCCATTCTTGATTCACGCTTTTCAAGTTAACTCTAGATTCAAGGTTTACAACTTGACCTTGATCTTTAGTTAGTTATGTTTTAATAGATCTATTAGGATGCTTTAAAACATTTACAATATACTTTCTTGACCCTCAAGTCATGATTTAAAACAAATTAAAACTCTATAAATAGAATTATAATGTTTTATCTGATGTGGATAGTCAGATCCACTTTTTGCGGGTTCTATAACTGACTGTCAGTTCTGATGCTCGGGCTTCTCTGTTAGTCTATCAGGTTTCTTTCATTCTTTTCTCTGTCGGGCTTCTACTCCATTGGTGCCCATATATTGAACTGTTCATTGGGTTCCTTGCCTTTTATTCTCTGTCAGCGATGTTCATAAAACTATACTGTTGATTTAGAGATTTTGGATTCATCAGCGATGTACCAAAAACTGTTTCATCGGTGATGTCCTCTATGCTTTGTCATCGGTTCAACACTTTGACAGTGTTCATCAGGCAATTCTATATTATCTTTTTCATGACAAACATTTTCATCTCATCGGTTATGTAGTGTGTTGTTTGTCGGGTATGCCTATACTGATGACCTTTATCATGTTTTTCACTTAAGTATACTAATGGCAAAACTTAATGTCATCACAAGTAACAATTTTTGTTCATATTCTTTATAGGCATGCACTTGATAGTACATAAGAGGATCAAATTTTTTGAGAGTACCATTTCTATATGAGTGATAATAAATTACACTCATCAAATTTTGTCGAGTATTTCTTTAAGACCTTTTATGAGAATTTAAGGGAGAGAGAAATTAATATAACACAACATCAAACATGGTCAGGTAATTGAACAGGGGAATTCAAGAATTCAAGAATATTTTATTGGTTGAGTAGGATACATAATAAAATTAATATCCAACATATTTGGAGTTTTTTTGAGGCTAGACACAGGAAAGGAGAACATGATGGTTCCTATGCATGTGTTAAGAGAGCCCTTTGCAGAGAGAAACCCAAATATGGGGGAAAACAAAATTTACAGATGCACATGCGCTTGTTGAATGGTGTAAAACAATTTTCTCTACAGGATAAAGTCAGAGCTCTATAATCAGATGTTTCTTCTGGCTAGTTGAAGAGAAGAATATCCTTTCAAGATATGATTGTGATATAATTATCAGGTAAGCTAAATGACATTCATTTAGGAGTTCTAAATCTAACACTTGGACTTTATGGACTAGGGCACTTGCATGTTTTTGTCAATTTTGTGTTGCAGGTGAATGAGAAGAATGCGAGAATATGGAATGGGTTGAAGAATGAGAATATAAATCCTTAACACCTAGTGAGACACAAGATCAAGATGATATAAGAAATAAAGACCTAGATCTTGCATTTGTATCAGAAGATTATTATTGTGTTTCAAACCTCATACAACCTGGTAAGTTAATTAAATTTCTTGTAAGACTTTAAATTATATTATTTATGCATGCCATATAATTTATGATTGTATTTGAATTAAAATTCTAACAAGTACATGTACTTAATTTTGTTTTGTAGGACATGTGCACACTTTTGTTGCACCTAAGGATAATGAAGAGCATAGTGAGTATTGGCTAGCTCGATGTGTAGAACCTAAGAAAAAGTTTATATGTCATGAAGTACATGATTATGGCTTTTAGTATCCAATTGGGTCTATCATGATTGTTGGTACATGACTACGCAAATACATAACAAGAAGGAATTGTTCACCAGCTTTTGAAGAGTACCAATCAGAAAACAAGATTATACACTATTCCCATTTGGTAGTGGCAAAAACTATCAAATTGGAAAGATACAAAGGAAGACCTACTAATAAAATATTATGGACACTTTCAATGAAAGAGAATGAGAGAATCATAGATGCATTGTATAAAAGAGAGGATGTTGATGGTACATTAGGTTGAATCAAATTTATACATGTAAGTTTTTGTTAATTATTTTATTTTCAGATATAGTTCTATATGTAGATGTCTTCTTTCAAGTCTCATATGCAGAGCTAATTACTTAATTGGTTTTCAGGTGTCAAGTACAACTGGACAACATAGTTGATAGTCAACTTGTGTATTTTATAACTTTTGGCTAATCAAATTTATAATACTAGGTGAGTGCAATTCATTTTTATAACTTTTGGATCCTAGATTTAAATTTGACATAAATGATAATTGACTTTAAATGAACTTTACATTTAAATACATATTTTCTAACATTTCAATATTCATTTTTATGATGCATGACCTCTAGAAGAACATAGACATGAACTGTTTATGCAGTTCAATGCATACTTATATTCGTCCAATTTTGG
>MU227605.1:48521-72262 GCA_018584345.1 Thuja plicata | reverse complement strand
GATTCATTTGTGCATTGATCCTTTTTGGGTTGATCAATTTGGATCTTTCATTTGTGCATTTGAGGTTGAAAGGAACATCTTATCTTCCCCACACATCACACAAACATCTACATTTTCAAACATGACCTCTATTTTATAGGTTACAACATATATATATGTTTATGCTTGAATAGACGTGACTATAAACAAGACTTTAGTTGGCCCAAAAATAACATTCACAACACTTCCAAAAAAAATTTCTTAAGCGTGTTTACAACAATGTTTAATACATGATTACAAACTTTCTACATTAGGTGCTTAGCCTTTACATAACAAAATATTACACACTAATCAAAATAATGAAGTCGGCTTCATACTCTGTATTCTGGATTGCTAGTGTATTTGTTCTTCCTATAATTTGTCCGTACTTCCATTTCGTACCATGCGTGTATAGGGTAAGCATAATAACACACCATGGAGCTTAAGTCTAAATGTGCATATCCTGATGTGATCGTACGCACATGCATTGATGCCCCGATCGACTGCAAGTCACTATTTTGTTCTGTCTTCTACACTTAGTCAATTTTCACTTCATAGTTTACTGTCAAAACTTCATATGACTTTGTTGCCATAATGACAACACAAAATAAGCCATATACTCCTTGGGAGTCAACTTGCCAGCACAGAAACCATTGGATATCTTAGCAAGAACATTACTAGATGTTGGGGAATTTTCTCTCTCACCCTTCCCATCCAACAAAGGAGTTTCTTCTTCGAAAGCTCTAGGTATAAGTCCTTATTTCTCTATTTTCGATCAAGGATTTCCAAATCTAGTAGCTGCAAGTGATCATGAATTTATCTCCATCAAGGTTGATTGCATGTTTAAGGATGCTCAATTTTATTTTGAGGATTTTTTCAATCATGAGGATCCTCTTACCAAGAGTGTGTGTTTTAAAAATGATGTAATCTCTTCTTTGAAAATGTCTAAACAAGCTTTGTTTCAGTTAACTGTTGGAAAGGGGCTTGAAAGCTCTCCACAAAAGGCCCAAGAAAACTCAGAATTTTATGATGAGATGTGGCTCTTTGGGTGTGGTGATTGGTTAAAAAAAATCCCATGCATGATCAATTTGAGTTACCAAAATGGGGAGTTTTCCAAATGGAGGTGGTTTTGGGATGCGCCATACCGATAGGATCTGTTGTTCCGGAAAGGGTCTTTCTTCTCACAACCAGTGAATGGTTTCATGTAAATTTTCCTCATCTTTGATTTTATGGTGAGTTCTTCTCACCTGTATATACCTATAAATAGCTTGTTGCTCCCTGAGATTTTGGTTATGTTAGTTAGTTTAGGTGTTTTGGCTTGTTTCCAGTTTTTTTAGTTTAGGGGTTTTGTTTTGGTAGTCGTCATGTTCCCTCTCCACCCCGTGTGCTAGCAGCTTCCTATTTTTTATGCTTTAACTCTGTTTTCCCCATTGGTTAGGCACTTGTCTTATACTAGAGATTGTTGGATTCTCTATGTCCCTTACGACCCATGTCCTTAGTAGACCTAGTTGTTAACATGATTTCAGCACCCAAATTCTAAAATTTTAAGTTTCCCTACAGATAAACTCCTCAAAATTTTCTTATTCTTTATGATCATTTGTGCAATATGCATTGTCAAATATTGAACCTTGAACCACAAGTTTAAAGTTCAAGATTCAATATTTCAAAATGCATCGTGTAGGTTCAGAGTTCAAAATCAAGCTTGCAAATTCAGAAAGTTCAAGTTTAGTTCAAAGACATATTTTGATATGCAGATTTAAACACCACAGTTTTATGGTTCGGATTTGGATTCAAGATTGAAGTTTGGGTTGAAGATCAGTGGTTCAGTTCCAAGATCTAGGTTTGCAGACTCTATCAACTCTCTCAGAAGGTATGCTCGTGCTTGTATTACAATATAAGTGCTTTCTTCGAGGGGTTTGTTTATTGTCAGACTATAAAAAGGAGATCAAATATATGAAGTATAACATAATAGAAGTCAAGGCCTCTATAATGAATATAGTAATAGATAAAAGCTTTCACTATCCGTGTTAGAAGATAATCACCAAATACTATTAAAATGTCCACACAATATGTTGATTGCAATTTTATGATATTGTAACAAAAGCCCAAATTTCTATTTAAAAATGGGGGGCCCCATTGCATGGGTTTGAAAGAACCCAAATGTGTAGTCATCTAATGCGGTCTTCATTCCCAAATGGCACTATCAAGCTACCACCAGTAGAAGCAAATAGTGTTTGGTCATTGATATAAAAGAGAAATCCCGATGCTCAACCCATTTTTATAGAATAGTCCTGATATAATGAAGATTTTTCTTTGATAGGATATCCCATTCGATGTGGAGGATCTGTGCATACTATGGTCATAGTGCCAGTGGCCCAAACATACACCTTGAGCATGATGCTCAGGTTGAAATAAGGTTAAGAGACATCAAGACTGACCAAAATGATCTGTTTGAAAGAGCCCATCAGTCACGGAAAATCTACATGCCGAGCATGGATATGCGGACAAGATTTTTTAAATGCTTGCCAGTCAAGGGAAAATAAAGCATATCAAGTGACACTGATCAATGGGAATCTATGGATAAGGTATGAATTAGTTGAAAGGTTTGAATTTATGAATGGAACTCATACACACCTAAGCCAGTGGTGAAGCTATGTATACCAGTAATTCTAGCGTATCTTCCAAAACAATGTCAGACTCCCTTTTTTGATAATCTCGATCTCTAATAAAATAGATAAGTGTGAAATTCTAGAGCATTGCCTAAGTCATTTTTGGTTGGGGAATTTGATATCTTTATCATCAAAGCATGCATGTGCTCATAGAAAAGGGCCAAGTTCCACTATGAGGTTCAGTTCACCGAGGTAAATTTGACATAAGCCTCCAAATTAGAATTATGAAGCCCATTACATCCTGAGTACCATCTCCTATCCCGCAGGAGTAATATGGAGAAGTGTGCAAATTGTTGGACAAATTGCCAGCGCAGTCACAATATATGTTGATCTATTAATAACATCCCATACACAGGGTTGTGAATGCATGGAGGATACTCACAAACTATTTGATGAAATGTCAATCAGTCAAAGATCACCAAATGGTGTCAGGTGTTGAAGAAGCACCAATTGAACTATTGTAGAGACCGTATATTTTAATCAATTCTCATAACATATAGCCCCCTGAGTTTCTATTTTCCAGCTCGTTAAATGGTGGTAGGATTGGTCCAACGAGGTGTCGGCCTTCCTATGTATATGGAAGCACAGGTAGTGTGTGAAAACCATTTGAAAAAATGGCAACTCAAATAGCGGGTCATCTTCAAACTAAAAGACACCAACCATATGATTATCGGGTTCATGTATAAGAAGTGAAGAAGCATTGCAAACTGTTTAACAAAATACAAACACAAACAGTGAGTCCAAAGGTTAGAATTGAGCTTCTTCAATTTAAAGTATCATACACTTTAGTAAGTCAAAAGACTCGATAAGACATTAAAATGGGTGTGTTCAAATTGATATTCGGTGATCTAAATTCAGTATGCAAATCTTTTGCCACAAATAAGTATCAGAAAGAAAGTATTTCAAACAAAAAAAGGGCATCATATTTTTAGAACCATTACATAGATATCAAAACCAAAATCGGGACCTTTGGAGTATGGATTGAATATATACTGGTGAAAATGAGAACTTTACATACACTGTCAATGTTTTATCAATGCATTATCAGTTCCACTTCAGCACCTAAATTTGATGAAAGAACATAAATAGGTCAGCGCACATGACAAGTCATTTGCCCATAATAGATAAGGATCCAGCTAGTAATAATCCCAATTAGTATCTTGCTTCATGATACTTAGTGTTGTTTGAATAACATTTGGCCACATATTGAACATATATGAGTGCCATATATGAAGTTTAGTAAAACAAAATCATCTGACAATGTGGACAACATCAACATAATATTTAGTTCTCATAACTATATATTTTATAATGTTGACAAAGGTTTTATGGGATTCTGGCAAGTTTCTTATTTTCAAGAATCAGTTAGATAAATTGAACAATTGTTTACATACACTATATTTTGGAAAATGATGAACATAATAAGGGTTCTTATTTTCTTGGAGTCAGTCAGCTACAGGGAGGGGAGAAGTCATTTTCTAATATGATTGTAATGAGGGAAAAGGGGAAGAATATATTTTATGGTGTAGATTGTATCAGGAAAAAGGGGAAAGAATTTATTTTGTTTTATTTTTCCTGCATGTTG
The DNA here is from genome assembly GCA_018584345.1 of Thuja plicata. Lineage (NCBI taxonomy): Eukaryota > Viridiplantae > Streptophyta > Pinopsida > Cupressales > Cupressaceae > Thuja > Thuja plicata. Next base: position 67,990 of record MU227605.1, on the reverse strand, counting down.
ACTGTAAGAACAGAGATAAAATGATCCTAAGGTTATTTTTTCATGTGTTTGAAATAAAGAGGAATCAAGATATATCAGATCCTAAGGTTTGAATATTTATTTCTTGGGTTGAAATTGGTCATGTGGCCACTTCTTCCTATTTTAAATGCAATTCTGTATTATCGTGTCAATACGTATACATCTGTAAATCAGTCGGTTCACATACTCATAATTTGTAGAATAATATATTTAATTCTTTTCACTTTCTCTATTATGTGAAAGGTTTAATAAATGGTCTTGTGGCTATTTGTTGGTCTTTCTCTCCTTATTCAGTTTGTAAATCTCATAATCACATTTATCCCATAGTAATGGGTGAGTGTTAGCATAGCCTTCATGTCTTCTGGTCAAAGACATAATCTGTTATTTAATTCACTGTAAATATTTCTAGGATGGAGTTTTACCTCACAATTTAGAGGAGTGCTATCAATCTAATGATAACTTGTCCAACTATTAGTTTAGTTTGTCTTCTTATTTTGGGCGTTTGAGGGTCATTTGTAAGTTGTTTCTGAGAAGAAAAATCTATTTAATAACAAAAGCAACCTAATTGAAGGTCTACTACATCCCAAATTACATTCCTCTAAGCTCACATGACTTAATTCTTCACATACTCTGCTCGCCACGCAAAACTATGCAACTATACCATGTCAACTGCTTCTTGGACTTGGTCATTTTTTCCAAACAAAATATCCAAAAATGGATTGTACTCCCAGAGACCATGCCAATAAGTAGTGTTTCCATAAATGAAAACCTATATGATACTCATTAGGCCACTTGCCAACAATCTCCCCCTTTGTCATTAATGACAACACTTACTGAGAAATGACTAAGTGTCTAATGCCAAACTACTGACTATACAATTTTCATACATACACTTATTACTCCCCCTTTGACATCATCAAAAAAGGTATAATACTAAAAATTTTAACTATACACGCATCAAAATTGTAGTCTTCTCACTAAAAACTCATACCATATGAAGTATATCTTGAAAAGAGGTTTCCAAGATCTTTGTATCTGCTTTCCACGTCTTCCCCAAGGTCTGGCCAACATGAATATGGGAATTCAAAGAAAAGGATGAGGTATCAACATCCTTCAATACTATAGGCAGAGCTTCATTAAGGGAATTCTTCGTTATCTCCATGTCTTTAAGGTATTTATCCATAATTGATAGTTTAGGAGTAAGCATACCCCACAACATAGAAAATCTCCCCAACATTCTCAACTTCTTAGTTTCAAGAACACTAATTTTGTCCACTAACTTAGATAATTCCTTATCCATCTCTATAATAGATTGTGAGGAGGACCCACAATTCTTTGCTAAGTCATCCAATGTCTTCTCATCATTATGGATTATATCCACCACTTTCTGTACATGCCTATAAGGGTTTATGCAATAGTTGTATATCTTCTTTTCATGCTCAATGCAAGACCTAATACCAGAGATAGTGGTGTCTAATATGTTGATATCCCACTTTAGTAAATGACTTATTTCATCTAACTTCTTTGCCATGTATTCCCTCTCAACTTTCATAGCTGCAACCTTCTCCAAAGAAGTAAAGTGAACATCAAATTTATCAAGGACTTTGATCAGATTATCCACTGTATCATTTCCCTGAAAGGTGAAAGGTATGGGTAGGATGTTGTTGATTCTATTTTCTGCCTTTTCCAATATCTTTTTCTTTTTCTCTATCCTCTGTTATGATATTTTGTTAGCCTTAGAAAAGGATATGATTGAAAACTTCATTAATTCATCCTCATCCATGCCATCAACATTAGTGTTCAGAGGTTATTATCACTTTCCAAAAGTAGAGTTGAAGAAACATGAGTGGACATATTTGTTTCTTGCTTAGCTTGAACCTTAGTTTCAACTTCCTTCTTTACCTCAACCATACTTTCTTTAAGTTTTTCCTTAGTGCCTCGATCTTTTTCCTCAATAGCTCCTTTTATGTCGCCCCCAGTCAATGTGCCAAGATCTATTGTATTGACTATACTCTATTCATTGCTTCCATCTACCTTAGTAACATTATCAATATTCCCTTGAAAAGGGTTGCCAATATCCCACGAAGAGTTCAAAGACACATGCACACCTTCTACAAATAAATCTGGTTGCTTAACTATACTATAGAACTGATTACTATCATCTTCATCCTTAGATGAGTTAATGTATACTTGTGCAGATTTAGAAGACTCTCCTTTTAGAATAATTTTGGGCTTATTAGCCCCGTGCTTAGGAGGTGAAGGTTTTTCTGGTTCAACTTCCATTAATACTTTATCATGTCTTTCATCTCCTTGAAGATTTCAAAGTCCCCTAATGTCTCATACTTGCACTGTGTGTATGCCCTAATATCTTCCAAATGAAGCACACCATATGGAGTTTGTAAATATGCACCTTCAAGATCATCCTCCATGGATTTGTAAGGTTGTTTCTTAAACTTATACCTTAGTCTCTCACTAACATCAAAGATCAATGGAGTACCCATAGTAATCAAACCTCGTAGGAGATAAAAACACCTTTTACTCGGTGAATTAGGGTATGTACACTCAGAGATCACATAAATGCTCTAGCTTCTTTTCTTACTCCTCTGGTCTCCTTTAGTTTTTCTCGAATGGTGATTAAAAATGTTTAAGAAAATGAAGTTATACTTCACCGTGCACAAATTAACATATTTCCTAATGAACCTGCAAGTCTACAAAGATCTAGTCATCCATCTTTCTGGCGATCATCCAATATAATGTGTATAATTATGCGATATCAGAAATAGACTCTACACTAATCATATTATCTGTCCATAAGCTCGTATCAACTTATTATGCATTCAAAGGTACTGGATAGATTTATCTTATGTTTCTCCAAAGCTCCCCCTAAGGCCATTCTTGGCCATTTAGGCTAATGTAGCAACATCAAGTGAGGGTTCATTAGAATCTATTGATTCTCCCTAAACCTTATTCTCACTCTGTTCCTTTTCTTTCCATACTTTACCACTGTCCTTTTTATATTCCTACACTAAACATTTTTCAAACTGATCCATGTATTCTGCCAGAGTCTTTCCAACATCACAAATATTTGGTTTTTCAACTATAGGTGGAGATGTTCTGTTATTTAAAACTACATCATACCTAAATTTTTTTTCTATATGTCCTTGATTGTTGCACTTGAAATATGTAATAGATGGACTATTCTGGTTAACCTGCAATCTACAATTTCTTGCAATGTGCCCAAAGTTGTTACATTTGTAACATGTAATTGTAGCTATTATTTCTTCTATGATGTAATCTTATTTAGTGCTTGTTTGATCAAGTTTTTTGCATTCTTCCCTTTTGTGCCAATATGCATAATAATTGAAACAATAACCAGAAAAAGACTTATAAGGAGTTTTACCTCCGCAATCTCTCTTCATGTGTCCAACTTTGTTACATCCAAAGCATCTTGCATTGAAAGGTCTATTATGTCCTCTAGGTTCCTCATTCTGATTAGTTCTTCATGTTGATTAGGTGTCTTATCTATCTTACCTTCAGATTATCTTTCTTGGGATTTAGGGCATTCAACTTCATCAAAAACTGACTCTAGTCATGTAACCTTTAGGTTTTTTTATTTCAAGATTCTCATCAATCTTATTGTTGCTCGCATGAAGTTTCTCAATGTGTTTCTTCACCTGAAAAATTTATCCCTTAATGATGTGTATATAATTTTCCAATTCATGATACTTAATCATACAACTATCTAGATCAATCTGTATTTTTTCTATCTGAACATTAGTGCCTTTCAAAGTTTCATCAAGTTTGTTCTTCTCTTCTTTTACTTGTTGAATGTGTTTATCCATCTGAGTAGAGGTAGCTTCCTGTTCCTATTTCAATGCTTCCTTTTCTTATTCAATTTGTTTAATCGGATCAAGTGAATCATTTTTAGATTCCTCCTATATCTTTTCCATAAGATCTTGCCTTTGGTTCCTAGTAATTTCAAGTTGTTCCTTAGGATTCTTTATGAAACCCTCATCTCTTCTCAATTTGAATTCCAATTAAAATTTATCAGCTTTTTCCTTATCAAGTTATTCTAGTGCTGCCTCAAAATTTTCCTCCAAACTACTTGAATCCATTTGGATCTCCCTCAAATTGTTAGGCTTTATCTCCAAGGGCCTTAAGCTTTGATACCAATTGTTATGACTAAGCAATACTGAGATGGGGGGTGAATAAATATTGCAACACTTTATTTTCAAACTTAACAAATTCAAACTTAACCATGCAATTAATGAAATAAGAAGAACATACACATAAAGTAAACAACTCATAACACCATGATTTGTGAACAAGGAAACCCTGGCCAAGGGAAAACCTGACAGGGATGATACCCACAAATAATGCACTAAGATTATAATGTCCCTGTTAGGAGACCTAGCCCTATTAGTATTTGAGTATTATATTTAGTACAAATCCCTATTAAAGGATAGAAACCCTGTTAGGGGTAATACAAAGAGCTCATTGCTCTTACAGTGCAAAATTGTCTTGACAAATATTTATCACAAAGTGAACTATGCAAGCATCTTCTATCCTTAAGTAGTCCCAGTTATAGATCACAATATCCTCTATATAATTCTGACATCAAAATGCATCTATATCTCCCACACACATCTTCACATCTCAAAAAATCTTCACAGATATAATCGATCTCATAATCTTTCCATTCGGCTCACAAATACATCACAAAATGTGTCCAACATAGAATAAAATAGAAAATCCATAGTTGATGATCATATATCAAAAAAGGTAGAGTAAGACCCAAACCAAATCCAAAGTAGCACTTCTGGAATCCACATGTTACTCCCTTAAACATCCTGACCACTCATCTTCCCTGTTACACTGCTACATTGTCTTCACGTAACCACATCCTGATGAAACTCTCTCTAGTCAACTCCTAAATAAAAGAGACCTTAACTGAAGGTATATTACATCCAGTGTAAAATTCCTATAATCTTGCATGACTTAATTATTCACATAATGTGCTTCCCAGGAAAAAATATGCAACTGTACCCTGTTAACTGCTTCCTGGACTTAGTCATTTTTCCAAACAGAATATCCAAAATTGGATTGTACTCCAAGTGACCATGCCAATAAGTTGTGTTTCCATAAATGACAACCTATATTATATGTATTCATTAGGACACTTTCCAACACTAACAATATTCAATTTTTGAACCACATGAAACATTGGAGTCCCTTGAACATTGGAATTCCACAAGTTCTGAATGCAACTACAAAATTCAAGGTGTGTTGCCCACATAATTTCATTATCGAAAGGGACTGTGTCCTTTTTGTAACCTATTTTTATAGTCATGAAGGATAGGATTATGATCCAACAATGTCTGGGGGAGGACAGTTAAGATAGAATTGAAACCTAGGTCCCAGGTTGTGAAATAAATGAATTTTTCAAGTTTAACTTGAATAAGATCATTACCCTTCCTATGTTTTGACCATGTTAAGAATTTTCCTATGAGGTCAATGTAAACCAATCCAGTATCATTGACTAAGTTTGATAAATTAAGCATAGTATCAGAAAAGTCTTCAAACCTGCCCATTTTTTATAGGGTAAAAGTAGTGAATTGAAGCCACCTACTATTGTCCAACGATAAGTGTTATGCTAAATAAGAGAATTGATATCCTTCAAACTCATTTCCTACCAAGATGAGAGTTGAGAGCATAGACATTAATCAATTACAAAACACTGCCATAAAAAAAATTGTCAACCAAAAAGATATAGTTGGAGGAGATAAACTAACCATCCACTTTCTATGGATTCCACATAGAACTTTGCCTCCTAAGCTACCATTAGCTTCCTTTATACAAAAATGAGAACTTGGCCACAAAACCTTCACATTTGAGGTAAAAGAAGATTTTATCATCTCGACTTCTTGTAAAAGAAAAAAAAAATTATATCATTTTCAAAAATGTAATTTTCTTTTTGGGGTCATTCAAGACCCTCATATTCCATGATAGGACCCTAATTTCTTAGCTTTGGCTATGGAATCTAGGGTCCTTTGCCTACCATTGGAGATTTACCTTGTAACCTCTCTTTGTCTAGTGATTCTTTGAGATAGGAAACGAACCTTGTTTCTAATCCAACATCAACCTTCTTTTTTTGATCTTCTTTTTTTGAATCATCCAACCATCATCAGTCATAGGGCCACTTATAGATGCCCCTACTGAAGAGTAGGAATTTTTAGGTCGAGGAGGGGAGGTAAGCAGTGCATTGGAAGATTATCTAGCCCCTACTTCACTAGGGGAGGTAGGGGTGGGGGTATGAGAAGGATGATGTAACATAATGGTATGGGTGTTACCTAGTTTGGGAAAAATAGAGGTAAAGGGTGGGATTTCCCCTTCTTTGATAATTTATATTTGATCCAAAGTGCTATGTCAATCCCCCCTAATTAACCTTCTTAAGAGTTTCCAAAAGTTTGAGTAGTCCATTTGTGAAGGGATATTCATCACTATTAGAGTTAGAACCAACCAAATTAGGGGGGTTATGACTCTTAAAGGGGAAGTAGAGATACCCTTGAGACTTTGCAATTCCCTATTTGGGGATTTATAGTCAAAGATCATGCGGCCCACTTTAGATAATCTCTACAATAAATCATAACATTTTCATAGACCAAATCTTGATTCCACTTCCCTAATTTTGATTGCAAGGTAATAAAATTGGGAGAGTTTTACTGATAACAATATTTACACAGAATTGGGAAAATAATAACTTGAATTTTTCCTTAGTCACTTCATCCATTGAAACAAAGTGGCCAAAGGTGGTACTAATCCAGTGGAAGATTTTCTTGTCTCAAAATTCTAGTAGTAGAATAAGAAAACACACTTAAACTAGTATTGTTCTACCAAGGTCAGTTGCAACATCAAAACCTAGCTTCCACCTACAGATGGAGAGAAACTACCTCCCAAGGGCCCATGAACCTAAAAGTACATTAATCAAGTCATCCTTAATAGTAAACTTGAAAAGAAATAGAGCACAAGAGATTGTGATGATTGTACCACTCCCCTTAAGTTTCTATTTCTAGGAGACCCATATCTTGACCATTTTAGTGGTTGGTCTACAAGAAAAAAAAAACCTAGCAAGGTATTGTTCAATGAAGAAACAATACAACCGACTATTGAGTCAAGAACCTCGATAATAATTCCGTCCTCAGTTTGTAAGCACTCTAGAGAAAAATCTTGCTCCACCTCCTTATGACTACCACCCATAAGAACCCACTTCCACTCATTAGATAAAATATCTTCTTTTCTTTGTTCTGATTTTTTGGAAACCACCTTTGAAAGTTTAGATCTAGATGTAGGATTAGAGATCCTGACTTTTTGACCCTCAAACCCATGTATAGAAGTAACAACAATAGCATGAATATTATCTATCTTGATGGGTCCTCCAAGCCCAACATGAAAGGAATTTGTAGGAGCCAGTGACTCTCCAAGTGGGGGAATCTATTCCCCGATCCCCTAAAGAACTATGAAATATATAAATTCAAAAACTCAGTAGAGTGGGAAGAAATTCTTATCTCTTTTGATCAATCTATATGTTTTTCATATTAATTTTTTAGAAATTACTTGGATGAAATTAAAACCTAATTAGAATTATTGTTAATTAGAATATGTTTATTTAATCTAAGTATGATTTAATTTTATAAATTAGAGTTAATTATACATTAGAATTAAATTTTATATAGATTATTTAAATTGTATAATTTTAATTATTTGAAGGTTGCAATATATATAAAACATTTTTTGATCTATCAATTGTTATTTCAAAGTATATTTATAGCAAAATTAGCCAAATTTATATCTATATAGTCAGAAAATGGAAGCACTTCTATTGTAGACTAGTTTAGCCTCTCGAGTAAGTGGTTTAGGGTCATGTAAAGTGCCTTGAATGGGTTCCTAACTTTGATCTAGCTTTTTCCCCCTGTTCTGCCCCATTTCCACTTTTTCCAACCTATTTCTATCACCCTAGACTAAAAAAATGGGACTTGGACCTCAGGGTCAAAGTTGACTTCGACCTTGACCTAGGTCAAGGTCGACCTTAACCTTGACCTAGATCAAGGTCTACCTAGACCTTGACCTATGTTACAAATGACCTTTTCCAGGCTCAGGGTTTCTAGATGTCAGTCTTTGGAAAAAGTTAATTCCCACTTCTAGGTTGGCTGTTTCGGTCTTCAGAACAACAAATTCTAAATTATATTTAATATAGGTCATCTTCTAGAGGCATGGGTCCAATTGGAATTTAATTCTCCTATGTCGGCCTCTCTATAAGATTGTGCCCTAGTTTCATATAAAAGGAAGCTTTCTCCTCTCATTTTCTCTAAGACTCTCTAACCATAAGCAAGAACAATCTAAGACTTGATAATTGCAAGAGCTCAAGACTAGAAGAGTGAATTCAAAAGGAGAAGAAGCAAGATTTGAAGAAAGCCAAGTAGCCATTGAAGTATTCATCCATTCTGAAGTACTTCTCAAGCACTCATTTTCATCCAGGAGATCCATTGGTGGACATTGAAGGATTCAAGCTCCATGGAGCCCTCTTGTTGAATATTTCTCCATCCAGATCCCTCCAAGCCTCTTCCAATTCAAGAACCCATTCAAGATTGGTGTTGAAGATCTACAAGAAATTGATTGAAGACATCCTACATTCTACATCCATTTGGTGCATCCATACTTGTTGATTCAAGGATTCAAATCCTCCACAAGGACCTTTTACATGAGCAAGGTGAATTGTTTCATTTACTTTGTTTATTACTGCAATTTCAATTATATATTTGAGGTTAATTTCAAAACAAGGGTTTGACCAAGGAAAATCCCCCCCCCCGAACAAACAAACCATTTTTCTTGCAGGCACAGGTTCAAAATAGAAGATCGGGACGGAGATTTGGATACTCTTTTCAGCAAACTTCTAGGATCCAAAAATACAATTTCAGTCTGACAATTTTTAGGTTGATTTTGCCCTAGGGCGCAATCAGAAATTCTGGCTAATGGCGACATTTACTTGAGGGTACAAATAGGATCTGTGTTAGAACAAAAAAAGATTTCTGGGTTTTGTTCATCTGTCCATTTCTATTCCAAATCCGGTCTCATATTTTCCAGAAACTCAACACAGGCTCCAAAAAATAGCATTCTTCATATCTGCAATATTCCAAGGTTAGTACATTTCTCCTATTCAATTCAATTAAAGTTATCAATCTATCTAAATTTAAAACACAATCAAATCAACAAAATGGGTACTTAAGATCTTCCTTCTTTATTCTTGTTTCTGAATGGTTGATTCATTTATGCATTAATCCTTCCATTTGGGTTAATCAATTTGGATCTTTCATTTGAATATCTAAGTATAGAAGGAGAGCATCTTATTTACCCCCATAATAACATATTCAAATGTAAGGTCTTTTATGTTAAATAATCCACTTTCATTTACCCCTCATTTTAGATCTTACATTTCGGTGAACCCGCGATAGACAACTCTTTCTTTTTGGTGTTAGCTTTACATATTTTATGTTAGATCTTGCATGCATATCAGATTAGCTTTCTTTTATGTTCTTGCATTTCCCTTTCAAAAATTAAAATCAAACTCTTTGTTTTCTAAATTAGTTCATTTGCATTGCATTGGTGTATGAGCTTTACCACTTCTATTCCTACTTATAGTATCCCAGTTAGAAGAAGCTGTAGACTCATGGGTTCCTTTGATCCTAAATCTTCCTCTCCTTTCCATAGGATCCCAGATGAAAATTTGAATACTCATGATTCCAATCCTTCTATGGAGCATAACTCTTCTCACTCATCTCATGATGAGGAAGATGATTTAAGAGTTCCTCGTGAACAAGTGAAAAAAATTTCAACCAAGATTGATAAAATGGGAAATTGGCTTATTCAAGAGAACCATAATCAAGATTCCATTCAAGCTATAGAGTCTCTTAAGAAAGTCCTTTATGATAGTGATCAAGGTGTTAATCACTTGCATGGTGTCACTCATCTTGTGCAATTAAATGTTAAACATTTAGCACAATAAGCTCAAGATCTAGGATTTACTCATCCTATCACTAGTGAGGGACCTTCTTCTATTCCTTTACCTAGCATTCCTACTTACACTCCTCCTTTGATGAATACATCTCTCTTGATTTCATCTATTCCTATGAGTGTTCCACCGGTATCCCTACCTACCTCACAACCTTCATACCATAGTGTATCATTTACTTATACTAATCCTCTTCCAACCGTTGTTCCAAGTGTTCAACCGGTTGTGTCTTCTATTCCTGCTACTTCCTACACATTTCCTAGTGCTCCTAATGTTTCTATCCCACCTATGTCTTCTAATGATTCCATAATTATTATTTAATTTGGCTCAGACTGTGTCATCTTTACAACAACAACTTGCATCCTTAACTCAATCCAAGTTTAGCACTCCTACATGTGACATGGGTAGTCCCTTATCCTTAGACATTACCCGTGCTACTGTTCCTCAACAAGCCAATATGCCTCATCTAGAGAATTATAATGGTAAAGGTGATCATGTTACTCATGTTAAAACATTTCAAATCCTTTATAGTGATTATGCTCATGACCATAGGATTTTAGCTAAACTATTTGCTAGAACCTTTTGTGATAAGGATTTGCAATGGTATTGTTCTTTACTTCCTTATTCCATTGATTCTTTTCCTAAACTTTCTCATACCTTCATTCAACAATTTCAAAATACCATTGGTCCACAAGTTTCCTTAACTAATTTAATGCATTGTAAAAAAAACATTAAGGAAAAATTGACTGATTTCATTGGTAGATTTAAGCATTTGTATGCTCAGATTTCTTATCATGTTCCCGATATTGATATTCAACACATATTTATTTCAAATTTACAAAAAGATATTAGGGATAAGATTTTGTTTACTGAATTTACCTCTTTTCAACAACTTTGTGCAACACTTCATCATTATCAATTACAAGTGAGTCAATTTGAGAGAAACACTCCAATGGCTCATGTTCCAGTTGATAAGAGTGACACTGCTCCTAATCCTAATAAATTTCAAAAACCTAGTAATTACATCAAGATTAATAAATAGACGAATGCGATTGCTGATCAAGTTGCATCTCATAATGCCACTTCTGCATCCACTTCTTTCCGTATGAAACATAAATTTACTACTCTCTCTGAATCTTTACATTCCATTATGAGTAGGTTGTTAAGTGCTAATATGATTACCTTTCCTCCTATTCGACCTCTCCTTCCTACTACCATAGCTTCAAAATCCTTTGATTCTAAAGCTTTTTTCCAATACCATCACCAGAATGGCCATGCTACCAAAAAATGTTATTCTCTAAAGCATAAGGTTCAAGAATTAATCGATTATAATGCTTTATTTGTTAATAATTTTGATGGTATATGAACAAATTTGTCTCTCCTCCTAATCAAAACATTCAAATCTACATGAATCCTCTACCCACACATAATACTAATACTATCGCTCGACCATCTTCTATGGATATCATTTATGATTTGAAGATAGATGGTCTTAATCACATTGTTAATCATGTGGAGAGCATTGTTGCATCTCAACCTATTCTTCAAGATCCTTCTATTTCACCTCAACTTTAAGTTCCACCTAAACCTCATAAACAAATTAAGGATAAACGACCTCGGGAACTTTCAATTACCTCTAATGATTCTGAGACTATAAAGGCTCCCGATGGTCCCCTTTATATTTATGCTAGGATTTCTAAGATACCTATGTTTAGTTGTCTTGTTGATCCCACATCTTTAACAAACGTTATTACTGAGGAAAATCTTTTTATGAAAAACCTACAACATGATTGTTATGATCCATCAGATGGATGGATCCAAACTTGTAATGGTTTTCTCTATCCTGCACTTGGTTCTATTAGCTTTCCTGTTGAACTCTATGGAAAGGTTGTAGATACTACCTTCATTGTTGTTCCTACATCTGATCAATTTCAAGTCAAATTTAGTTTTCCTTGGATAACTGTTATGCATGCTATTGCTTCTCCTATTCATAAATATCTTAAGTTCATTCATAATGGAGAAGTAAAAATGATTAATCATAGTTTATATCAACCTTCTAGGCCTAGAGATTGTGCTACTCTTGATTTTTGTTGGACCTCATTAACTAATTCATCTCCTCACCCTGACAACCTTTTTTTTCATAACAAGCCTATAAACATCGCAAGATTGTCAAGTTAAGAATTCCTCAGATAGATCTTAACCATGGCCTTTTTCCCACTCCTATACCTCCTTTATCCATTAATTTTAACTCTATTACTCAACCTCCCAGTGTTGCTTCTCAGCCTAATGTGAATTCTACCAGTCCTCCTACAGAACCTGTGAAGGAATCAATTTTTATTCCTCCTAGTTCTCCACTTGTGTCAAACAAATCAAAATGTAATAAATCTGCTAAAAAATGTCGTAAGAAGCATAGGGCTAATTCTAGGGCCCATGCTTCTCTTCTTAAAAATTATTTACCTTCTTTCGATCAACCTATGCTTGATGTATTGGAAGAAGTTAATATTCACAATGATCTTAAGATGAATGAGTATGATGATCCTATTCACATCTTAGATCCCATTTTAATTAATATTCATGAGGAGGATACTCTTGATGATCCTATTGATCTTAGTTATGAATATGAGACCATTGATCTTGATACTGATTTACCTCATATTATTTCAACTCAATTGACAATTACACCTAGTATCGAGAAACACAATTCTCAAGAGGATCCTTGTTTGGAACTGGATATTATTCCTACTCTATTGGATATAGTCCCTCTTTGCGAGTTTCCCACCTTCCCAAAATGATATAAACTAAGACGGGGTGAGTAGGCAATGTGCTTGATTGGATTACCCTTCATGGTAGCCATTTTTGTGTTTGCATGTTGTACTGTGCTTCTCCCGTAATGTGTTTGCTAAATGTTTTTTAGACTCTTTTATACGACCCTTGTTACTTTGTTGGTGCAGGGTGATAAAGGAATCAAACCTATTGTCTAATTCCTCTATATGTATATCTATTCTTCTATATGTAGTTTTCATGTTATGTTGTACTTGTGATATTGTTTGTAAATATTTTCCTTGTGTAGTCTGCTTGGATCTATGACATGGTAGCACTGATTCTTTTTGGTCTCCATGTTGTGGTCCGAAAAGACTCTTCTTCGTAACTCTTGAGTTTTCTTTCCTCCATTGTAATTGTAGTTCTACTTTCTTTGGGGAATGATGTCAATTAATTTTCAATAATATCATATCTATATATACATGTTATCTTATGATCATACTGACCCCACATTAGGTAGATCCCTTATGTGTTCTTTGTATGTTTATGTGGTATTTCCCTTGATTTGTCTTTGTTTGGGGGCATATTGTAGTGGAAATGTAATCAATAGAGTTGTTTATGTTTCTGTCAAAGCCATTGCTCCTGTTAAAGTGTTAGAAATGACTTTAACATGGAGGCATACACTCTACTCACCTTTTACACACACACACACACATTCAAAATATTTTCAAAACTATAAAACTTCTTCCCTTTATGGATTAAAGACTAATCCTTAAAGCATGGACATTTTACTTTTTATGATCTCTTGATCCCTCTAGTTTAAATTTATATGGATCTCTTGATCCCTCCACTTTCAAATTAAAATGTTTTGATCCCTTAAGTTTGGAAGGTGTCCTTAAGAATGGATCTCCCTGATGGGTTAACTAGAGAGTAGCCACATTAATTAGGCAGTTCAACTCCATCTTTCCAGATACACTATTTCCTTGTGTGGTTCACAATGGGACATAGGTTCTCATTGGGTGAGGTAACCATACCCTCTCTCTATTTCTCCTTAGCTGGTGATGTCTCTCTTATTGTGATCTTAGGGTTGATAAAGACTTAATTCCCTTGAGGGCTTGAGGATTTCTTTTTCCCTTTTGATTCCAATAATATTATCTATTCTTTATGATCTCCTTTACTAAGAGTTTGTATTGAGTCCATACTCTTGCTAAAGTGGGGGCTAAATGTATAGTCAGAAAATGGAAGTAGTTCCATTGTAGACTAGTTTAGCCTTTTGAGTAAGTGGTTTGGGGTCATGTAAAGCACCTTGAATGGGTTTCTGACTTTGATCTAGCTTTTTCTTCCTGTTCTACCCCATTTCCACTTTTTCCAACCTATTTCTGGCACCCCAGACTGAAAAACTGGGACTTTGACCTTAGGGTAAAGGTCAACCTTTTTGGGTCAATGTTGACCTCAACCTTAACCTAGGTCATAATTGACCTTTTCTAGGCCTGGGGTTCAAATTGCATAATCTCAAGGTTTCTGGATGTCGGTCTTTGGAAAACGTTAATTCCCGCTTTCAGGTCGACTGTTTCGGTCTTCAGAAAAATAGATTCTAAATTATATTTAATATAGGTGCTACTCTATGGGCATGGGTCCAATTGGAATTTAATTTTTCTATTTCATCCTATCTAGAAGATTGTGCCCTAGTTTCATATAAAAGGAATCTTTCTCCTCTCATTTTCTCTAAGAGTCTCTAACCACAAGCAAGAATAATCTAAGACTTGATAATTACAAGAGCTCAAGACTTCAAGAGTGAATTCCAAAGGTGAAGAAGGAATATTTGAAGCAAGCCAAGTATCCATTGAAGTATTCATCCATTCTAAATCACTTGTCAAGCACTCATTTTCATCAAGGAGATCCATTGGTGGCCATTGAAGGATTCAAGCTCCGTGGAGCCCTCTTGTTGAGGATTTCCCCATCCACATCCCTCTAAGCCTCTTCCAATTCAAGAACCCATTCAAGATTGGTGTTGAAGATCTAAAATCAATTGATTGAGGACATCCTACATTTTACATTCTAAATTCTACATCGATTTGGTGCATCCATACTTGTGGATTCAAGGATTCGAATCCTCCACAAGGACCTTTTACATGAGTAAGGTGAATTGTTTCATTTAATTTGTTTATTCTTGAAATTTAAATTATATATGTGAGTTTATTTTCAAAACTAGGGTTTGACCAAGGCAAACCCCTTCCCCACAATAAACAAACCATTTTTCTTGCAGGCATAGGTTTGGAACAACATATCGGGATGGAGATTCAGATACACTTTTTGGAAAACTTCTAGGCTCCGAAAACAAAATTTCAGTCTGAGAGTTTTTAGGTCGATTATGCCCTAGGGCACAATCAGAAATTTTGGCTGATGGTGACGTTAACTTGAGGGTACAAATAGGAACTATGTCAGAACAGAAAAAGATTTCTACTTTTTGTTCATCTCTACATTTCTATTCAAGATCCGGTCTCAGATTTTCTAGAAACTCAACACATGCTTTAAAAAACAACATTCTTCAAATCTGCAATATTCCAAGGTTAGTACATTTCCCCTATTCAATTTAATTAAAGTTATCAATCCATCTAAATCTCAAACATAATCAAATCAACAAAACAGGTACTTAAGATCTTCCTTCTTTATTCTTGTTTTCGAATGGTTGATTCATTTATGCATTAATCCTTCCTTTTGGGTTAAACAATTTGGATCTTTCATTTGCATATCTAAGGATAGAAGGAGAGCATCTTATTTACCCCCATAATAACATATTCAAATGTAAGGTCTTTTATGTTAAATAATCCACTTTCATTTACCCCTCATTTAAGATCTTACAATATCTAACAAAATAATGCCCTATTGGCAATAATGAAGCATGATATTAATGAAATATCTACAACATAAATGATATGAAAATTATACTATTACCCAAACTTACTATCCTATGTAATTGTATCATCTTAAAATGGAAGCACTTCCATGTTAATAACGTTTAGCCCTCCTTAGGGGATGTTTTTGACCACCATCACATTGTCCTTTCATTTTTGCATCCTCTCCTGCTTCTGTGTCTATTTAGGACCCTAATTGGGCCTCTCCAAGAACCTTTCATCCCAACTGGCATGTTTTCCAGGGGTCCTGACCACCTGGGTCAAGGTTGACCTTGACCTTGGGGTAAAAGTACAAAGCTGTGTCACACTTTTATAAAGGAAAAGGTCAACAACACACAAAATTTTTAACTTTAATGACATAAAAATGGCATTTATGATTAAAATTTGAAGATGATGTAAACTAATGAAATCTGTAAAAGTGGATGAAGTTTATGCCTATAATTTTTTTAATTTTTTTTGAACAAGAATTCACATAGTTTTTAAATTTTTTAACTCCATTTTTTACTTGCTGAAAAATGCTGAAAAACAAGGGTCTTGTTCGCACCAAAAAAGTATAGCTAGTGCAGAAAAGAAGAAAAATTAGTTTTCAATGTATATTTTCTCTATTATAACTACTCAAAGTCGAACATACCTGAAATCAACAATTTTCATCTCGCGTCAAATTTCCCCTATCAAATCTACACCATTTAGAAAATAAATTACACACTCTTGAAGATAACTCTCTCCTCTAGTGTCCAATATACATTTTCAATTTTTTTGATAAGCTTTACTATTTTTTTCAATTTTTGAAGCATCTTGTTCTCGAATGCTAAAATACCTACTTGCAGTATTTTGAAATTATAATATATTAGATCTAATTAAAATACTATAAAAATTATATGATGATAATCTTGACTCTGTGCTCTAAAAAAGCGTATTTTTATATTTGTAAAAAAATATCATTAAAAAGAGTAAGAGTTATTGAAACATCACTTTTCTGAAATAATTTTATTTCTTTAGTAATTGTTATAAAACATGCATTTAATAGATATTTCCAATTGGAAAAGGTGAAGAACTTATCTAACTTAGCTAGAATGAATCTAGCTAGACCATATGTTTGACAAAAAATAATTTTAGTTAGAAATATTCAAATTCATCTGTGTTGATAAGTTGTCTTGAAACATGACACAGCTTTGTGCTTTTACCCCTTGACCTAGGTCAAGGATGACCTCAACCTTGACCTGGGTCCCCCTTTCAAATTTGGAAGTCTGTCAGCTGCTAGAGGTCATCAAAGATTCATTTCCCGCTTTTGGGTCAGCTGTCTTGGGTTTCGAGGTGGAAAATCTTAAATTATATTTAACATAGGTCCTCTTCTAGGGGCATGGGTCTAATTGGAATTTAATTCTCCTATGTCGGCCTCTCTAGAAGATTGTGTTCTAGTTTCATATAAAAGGAAGTTTTCTCCTCTCATTTTCTCTAACCACTGACCATCAATCATAAGTTATATGAAGTAAGCAAAAAGTTCAAGAATCCATTGTTCTACATGTTCTCAAGCTTTCAAAGTGTTCAAGTCTTCTTCTCAAGCATTCAAGTTATCCATTAAATATCAAGGACTCAAGATTTCAAGCCTTTGAAGGGATTTGGTTCAAGCATTCAAGATTCATCATTCAAAACCCTAGATCAATCCATCATGGTAGAGTGATCTTCCTTCAAGATCCTTTTGTGCATCTTCAAACATTCATTCATTCTCCCTTCTAGGTGGATTCAAAGCATACACTCATGAAGGTTTATGGTTTCTAATTGAGTCCAAGCTTTCATATTTACATACTTGTTTACATTCCAAAACACAATTGCATATCCATTGAATATCATAGCTTTATGATTAGATTTACTTCTACTACTTACTAGCATTCTTTATTTCATTATTGATTTTAAGGTTAATTCCTAAATCAGGGTTTGACTAAAGAAAACCCCTCCCCCCCAACAAAAAAAACCATTTTTCTTACAGGTATAGGTTTGGCGTAGTGAATCAGGACAGAGATTCGGATACCCTTTTTGGCAAACTTCTGGGATCCAAAAGCATAATTTCAATCTAAGACTTTTTAGCTCGATTGTGACCTAGGGCACAATCAGAAATTTTGGCAAATGGTGACATTGACTTGAGGGTACAAATTGGAACTATCTTAGAATAGAAAAATATTTTTGGGTTTTGTCCATCTCTACGTTTCTATTCTAGATATGGTCTCGAATTTTCTAGAAACTCAACACAGGCTTTAGAAAACATCATTCTTTGATCTACAATATTTCAATGTTAGTGCATTTCTCCTATTCATTTCAATTAAAGTTATCAATCCATATAAATCTAAAATACAATTCAAATTAATCAATCAAACACGGGTACTTAAGATCTTCCTTCCTTATTCTTATTTCCAAATGAGTGATTCATTTATAAATTTATTCTTCCTCTTGGGTCAATCAACTTGGATCTTTTAGTTACATATCTAAGGATAGATGGAGAGCATCTTATGTACCCCCATAAGATATTTAAATGTAAGGGAATTTATGTTAAATGAACACACCACCATTCCAAACATTTATTTTATTCTTTACATTTTGGTGAGCCTGAAATGAAGTAAGCAAAATGTAAAGAAGAAAATATGAAAATGATGGTGGTGTAAGGAGAAATATATTTTTCATCATGTTCTCCAAAATAGGCTTCATAATTCAAGATTCATCATTCAAAACCCTAGATCTATCCATCATGGTGGATTGATCTTCCTTCAAGATCCTTTTGTGCATCTTCAAACATTTATTCATTCTCCCTTCTAGGTGGATTTCAAGCATACACTCATGAAGGTTTATGGTTTCTAATTGTGTCCAAGATTTCATATTTACATACTTGTTTACATTCAAAAACACAATTGTATATCTATTGAATATCATAGATTCATTATTAGATTTACTTCTACTACTTGCTAGAATTATTTATTTCATTATTGATTTCAAGGTTAATTCCTCAATTGGGGTATGACTAAGACAAACCCCTCCCCCTAACAAAGAAAACCATTTTTCTCATAGGTACAGGTTCAAAACAGTAGATCGGGACTGAGATTCAGATACCCTTTTCAGCAAACTTTTGGGATCTGAAAGTAGAATTTTAGTCTGAGACTTTTTAGGTCGATTGTGGCCTAGGAAAGAAACAAAAATTTCGGAAAATGGTGACATTGACTTAAGGGTACAAATCAGAACTGTCTCAGAATGGAAAATTATTTCTGGGTTTTGTCTATCTCTGCGTTTCTATTCCAGATCTGATCTTGTATTTTCCAAAAACACAACACAGGCTTTAGAAAATAGCATTCTTTGATCTGGAATATTTCAAGGTTAGTGCATTTCTCCTATTCATTTCAATTAAAGTTATTAATCCATCCAAATCTAAAATACATTTCAAATTAATCAATCAAACCTGGGTAATTAAGATCTTCCTTCATTATTCGTGTTTCCTTATGATTGATTCATTTATGGATTGATACTTCCTTTTGGGTTAATCAACTTGGATCTTTTATTTACATATCTAAGGATAGAAGGAGAGCATCTTATTTACCCCCATAACATATTTAAATGTAAGGTATTTTATATTAAATGAATCCACATTACAACACAACATTTTCTACCTTACATTTTGGTGAACCCTTTGGAGGGCATATATAGGGTCTCCCTTATACTATATTTTA
>MU227605.1:1832-14782 GCA_018584345.1 Thuja plicata | reverse complement strand
TATTTTATTCTCTATCTAGTAAATATATATAATAGAACTAACATGAAATATGTACTTCAAAAATTCTTATTTTACTCTTGACTTAATTTACTGGTGAAAGTATGATCTCATTTTCTAATATCAAACATTACTTTTATCAATACCATTCAGGCTTCTTCTGAGAATACCATTTTCATATCATAATCAAACACCCAAAGTCACTTTGTGTGACAACTTATGCCTATAACCATTGCATACTATTGAGAGCTACCCACTACAAGTTTTATGGAGGAGAGATGTCAGTCAATATCTGTGAATTAACTTCAAGCCATCAATTGTTTCTTTTTCTATGTGTTTGTTGTGCTATTGAGGATGCACACCAAGACTTATTAGAAATTTAGGTAAAGAATTTGTATGATGGGATAATGACTGACTTAAAACCTGTTTAAAATTTAGGTCTTAGAATGCGTTGGAATGATGCAATTTTGGATCTATCATAGACATACACATGTAAACTAGCAATGAGGCCTTGAAATTGACTGTCACCCATTTCATGAGGATTATGTGCTTTTAAAGTGAAGTTTTAATCAGAACTAAGCATGTCGATTTCTTTGATTACAATGATGTTTTAAAATGATACAATGGGAACTGAAGAGCGTAAAGAGAAAAAGAAGATATGTAAGAGCATAATTATCTTTGCATTGTGCATAAGGGTTGTCATTGCATAACATACTATGAAAATTATTATCAGTTCATCGAGTAAGGCCTATGTTATTCTGGCACCAATCAAAACTGCTCTCTCCAACTCTATCTATAAATTATTTAAGACACATCAATTAAACACCCAACAAAAATGATTGATATAACAAATGCATATGATATTTGACAATTCTTGCTTGATTACAAATGTCAGTGAAAATAATTTGTGGTATATAGACTTTGGATGTTCTTCACATATGACATCTAATGAGCATCTATTTGTGAATTTGGATCAAAAGCATCAAAGTACTGTAATACTAGGAGATAACAATTCTCATGCACAAATACTCAAAAAGAATTTTTTTTTGTTGGACAAATGTTAGAGAAAAATTATCAAGTGACTTTTGAAAGGACAACTACTTAAGAGAACGAAAAAAAAAAATCAAAACATAAAAATGATAGAAATTAAATAGTGAAAAGTGGTAAAAGGGTGACTCAGCCTTCCGAGGCTATCGAACCCAAAACTAGCGGGAAGAAACTAAATTTGAAGTAATACTTGAAGATCTTGAAATGTAGAGAAAAATGCATACAATTCCATATAGATGGGAATCAACTCTCTCTAGAGGTTCATCTTCATTATAGGCAACTTACAACTTAAGGGTGATCTCATGTTTTACAGGATAGTTGAGTTGAAAGCTTAGTTAGGGTGTGATCCTTCATGAAAACAACTATAGTCTATTTGTACAATACTTATCCAAATTTGTAACTAGGTATCTTGACCTAGTTTTGGTTGCAAATGTTCAAAATTAAACACTATCTCATATTGGAGTTAAGCATGGATTTTAAAATTACCTTCATTATGGACCCTCGATCAATGAGAAACTATGAGATTATTTTGTATGACTCTCTATTCAAGTTATTTTTTCTTAATTATGTTGAGAAGCCTAATCTACAAGAAAACACTATACGAGCTCAATACAACAGATAAACACAATCAAGAGTAAAGAAAGCAGATAACATGAGCATGTTTCCATTTAGAAGATTTCATATCATTTTAGAATTTATAAAATACCTTCTCAGAAATATGTGTTTGAACTCCCATCAAGGTTTAATAGATAATTAATGATATGTTTTACTGGGTTTCAGAGAACAAATATATGTAGCGAAGATATCACAATTTCTGAATAATTAAAAATCTGGCACCAATTTGTGACACTTTTAAAAAATTAAATCTAAATAAATTGTAAATTTTCTTATATTTCTTAAAGTTTGAACTAAATAGTCTTGTATTTCATTATTTAGACCTAAAAATAAAAGAAATATGAGAGCATGAAACAATATATATTGGAAATGCTAAGTTTTCATCTGGTTAATCAAGAGTTCACTCATTGGGTAAACTATGCAATTAGTGATCAACTCTCACCATGCATAAAAAGTCATAAATTTATACAACCAATTGTTTATGTATTTTAAAATTATATAAAAAGTACTATTCCATTATTTATATATATGTATATGTATATGTGTATATAGTAAATTAAACTAACGTATCTTTTATGTCTAATATATTAACTTGTATATTTTTCTACCGGCTAGTTATAATTCTTTATGCACAAATTTGGATCACTATTAATTTTGATAGATCTTTGTTGGAAGTAGTTCACGTACCATGACCTTAGTGCTTGTTAAAATTTTAGAATGCTTTCTCTAATCAACATGTTAGACATCATTCTTCTTTCTTCACAAATTTTTTAGGTTGAGCAAGATAAATTTGGTTTCTCAAATCACCATTCAAAAATGTTTGCCCATCGTTCATTTTATGTAAATCCCAACTAAGTAGCAATTGAAATTGTAAGATTAATAGTTTTTATTTCAATTATATGCCTAATACTATTGATCTCTAATAGGGTAACACTTAAATAAGGGTAGTCAGGAAGCTTTACATATGGGGGACCTGATGTGCTATGTAGAGCAACCTTGCGCTATGCTGAGCAACCTTTGGGATTTTGGAAGTTGACTCTTCATGTTTCACTTTAGGGGAAGGGAAAATTGGGAAAATTGGGAAATGACTAACCTAAGGCGATTCACCAAAGCTTTCACAACCTTATAAGCCTCCTTTCAGAATAATATAACAAGAACAAGGAACCCCAAAATATTGGGCACATATGGCCATGGACTCTTCATTGTTGGAGAGAGAACACGATGCAAAAGTTAGACGAATATAGCGCAAGATATTTAGATCTCTCTATGAGAAGCACCTATAAAGGCGCAAAAGTACTGTTCCTTTTATCTCACAAAATGAGTCGTTCAGTATGAATCTTGTTCACCGACTGGCATATTATAGCTTCAGAGCATAAGCATCATAGATAACTAAAAGAGTGTAAACATGGCTCAACATAATATACATCCATGATGAAATTATAAAAGCTCGAAAATAACAAATGATAGCAATGTCACTCTGAAATGACACAAAGCTTAAAATTATTTTTAAAACCAAATAAAACACAGTAAAAGAAAAGCTAGGCATAGTCCAAAGTGTTTCCTCTACTGACTAAGGTCAAATAATGACACAACAACTATTTTCTAACTGTTCTTCTAAATTAGTGAACAAAAGACTATGCAAGAGCTCCTCTTGAAAGAGATTCTGGTAGAACTCAAGAATTGCTTATTACAGTGTACCCTTGGGCTTATATACTGAAAAGATTCACCTGAAATGAAATTAATAAATATGGCTGAAAAGGGTCTCTGCAAATTTGGCACATGTAGAAAAAGTGGTGCTCTAACCAGGTTCCTATGAAGATGACTGCAAACTAAAAAGGCGGTGTGTCTTTTTAGAAGTTGAATGCCTCAAGATGTTATATTGTATGAAACAAATTTCTTTCCTTTGGAGGATGCAGGCCTCATGACATCCTTGAATGATGTGAACATAGATTGGCCATGTGTCACACGAGCATTTCCCTTCTTAAGTCTTTGTTGAATTTGTATGGTGCTGACATGTGGCAAGCCAACGGGCTAACTCAAAGATTTATTTTGAGCACCTTTGGGATGAAGTAGGGTACCAAAATTCCCCTGTTGCAAAGAGGAGGTTGTGGACTTATTGGAAACAATGCCGATTTGCTATACCAACTTCGCGGTCGCATAACTTTTGGATTGTTGTTTGGAATTTAGAATAACATACACCATTACAAAGGTCTTCAAGAGATCTAATTTTAATCCCTTAGCATGATGCCTTCAACAAATTGTGTTAAGGGACAACTGAGACTTTTGAGCCCAAATTCTACTCCAAAGGCCTCTAAAAATCCAAATTACAAAAACATAGAAAAATACCAATTTGTTTTCTCATTCCTGCTCACTTTGTCACTATCGCACTACTTCATATCTTCTTTAGGCCACTTATAAAGTTGTGGTAGATAACATCTACATAATTGGCGACTTGCAAGGGATCTTGACCTGCTGAGAAGGAACCTCAAAATCTCTGGATAAAAAACCAAAACCTTATCGATTGGGCATAAAGTCATGGAAATGGAAGCCATAACAATAGATGTGCCTCAAAAATAAGAGGGGACACAAAAAATTGTGCAAGAGTGCATTTAGAGGAAATGTAAAACTAAAAAATGCATTCTCTTAAGGAGAATGTACATGTGCAATAACACTTCTTGGAAATTAACAACTAGCCTAACCTATCCTACCCAAATCTAACCATCAAGGGAGATATTAAACAAAACCATTGACTGGATTACTAAAATAACTACCCTTTCTAACTAGGTAATTATGCTCTTCATGTTTGTGGGTAACCAGCCATGAGAAGAAGTGATAGGCATACCAAAGACTGTAGGAATACCCCCAAATGTCAAGAACAAATAAGTTCTCCCATGCTTAAGTTCTGACTTCTTGGGAAAGATAGACCTACACCTCTTTATGTTCACCTTCATGCTTAGAAGCTAGCATGACAAGGGGAAACATGTAGATCTGAGCTAGATGTCTAAATGGACATCTTCTTGAAGGCTTTGCTACCTTGATCTCTTTCTATCCATCAAGGGTTGGTGCTAATGATTCCTCAGATAGCATAGAGACCTCCTCTTGATGTTGCATCTCATAGCTTTTCAATTCATGAGTCATCGACCCAAAATCAATGGACGAGTAGATGACATCAAACTCAACCAAGAAGTTGTCTTCTTCATCAATCTCCTCCATGATTCCTTTTAGGCCATGAAACAATGCAGATTGAGGAATAACCAGATGCAGATTGGTCTATTTATCTTCAAGGACATGAGTGTCCTAGAGATATTCCTTCTACTTCTCCACAACAACAAAAGAGGGTAGATCTTTCCATTTGTTCTTTATCTACAGAGAGGATTCATGGAATACAACCTTCTCAATATCCTCTTTGAGCTCCTCATTATTCTCGAGCTCTGATTATTTTTCTTCTTCTTCTTCAACTGCTTCTACAACAAGCAACTTACATTACAAGAAATGCCTACTATTATCTTCTTCAAACTTTTGCTTGTTTCTAATGTTGGAGTAGAGCTTGGTAAGAAAGCTTCTCTTGCTACTAGGAATGTTCACGGTCCTCCTCAATATCTCTTATCTATTATTGAAAATTTGACATTTGTCTCTAACACTAATTTTTTCCAAGATTATCATATTTTGATGCTGGATGAGAGGATGTACATGTTGATGGGGAGCATACTAAGCCTCTTGTGGCTGTTGCTAAGAATATGCAAGCTGCATATGATGATATGGAGCGAAACATAAAGCATTTATACTGGATATTTCTAGAAGGGAGGTGAAATACTTCTATTTTAATGGAAGGGAGGGGGAAAGATGTGATGTGCATAATATCCCTCCATGTTGAAGCATAAGAAAAAATGGAAGTATATTTATATGATGCTTCAAATAAGAGCGGAAGATCTCCTCGAGATAGAGAACTAGGTATATACCAATAGAGTCACTCGAATAATTTGAACTACAAAGTCGCTAGGTTCTCCAAACGTGTCTAGCTTAAAGGCTTAAAATACTTAAGAATGAACCAAATCTTCAGCTATGAAAGTCCTGTCCCACCAGGTATGCTAGAAACAATTGTTGATTCCTATTAGGCTTAGGCCTAAATAAGGATAGTTAGAAAGCTCTGCATATGAGGGACCTGATCTACTATATAGAGAAACCTCGAGGGTTTTGGAAGTTGACTCTTCGTGTTTTATTTTAGGGAAAGGGGAAACAAGGAAAACTGAAAAATGAATAACCTAAGCCAATTCTCCAAAGATTTCACAATCCTCTGAGCTATTGATCCCTAATACACTCATGCCTAAATAAGGGCAGTTAGGAAGAGTTGCATATGGGGGGCCTAATGCACTATGCAGAGCAACCTTTGGGATTTTGGATGTCGGCTCTATATGTTTTGTTTTAGGGAAAGGGGAAACATGGAAAAATTAGGGAATGACTAACCTAGAAGTCAATACGTGAAAGCCTTCACAACCTTCTAAGCCTCCTTTCAAAACATAGTAACAAGAATAAGGAGAACCAAAATATTGGACACAAAACACCATAGAATCTTCATTGTTGGAGAGAGAACAAAATAAAAAATTTATACTGATGAAGGGTACTCTCCTCAAGTGTTTTTTCTCACTATTCCTTTTCTATTGAAACTTGAGTCCTGAAGGCCCAACTTCTGGAAACCATAACTTTTGAACTATTGAGTCAATTGGTTATTATGACCTCATTACAAAAATGTCACAAAGCACTCTACACCTTATGCAAGAAAACCATAAGCTGATCAAAGTTTGACCCCTTTTCGGAGCATCTAAGGCTTTCAAAACTGAGTTCAAAGCTTTTGTACCACCTCGCAAAAACAAAAAATGCAATATGGTCACAATTAGACTTGACCTTATTGGCATAACTGATGAAGAAATAAGTTAAGATGTTAGGGTATGTTTTTAATGCAGATCTAATGATAGGTTGATCAATTATGATGTTGTCCTTTATGTCAACTTAGTGTTTGTTGGTTGACAGTGTACCTGTTATGCTGATGTATATTAACGAGGTTAAATTTAGAGTTATAGTAATAACTAGAAGGTGCAATCGTAAAAAAAGCTTAAGTGATGTCTCTAGATACTATATCTATGATCACATAGGCTGATCTTATGTATTGTGTGAGTTATGATTAATTTAAGGTTGACAGGTTAATAAGAAGAACATGATGTAGCACAGAAGAATGATTTGACATTTGTGTCAACTAATTTTGGATTCGGATGTTTTGGTCATGATATGTTTATCTGGACTATTTTATGAGGTTGTGGTTGCGAATGCATCATGATTTCATCATCAGAAGACCAAGTTTTAAATGAAAAAATGTTGTTAAGAAAAGAGTTAGAGATGTTATTTAGAATATTTAGTCAGATCCTTAACCAATGATGATGCATCATGATGAAGTAAGTATTTATGTGTCCTAGGGATTGTGGTGAATTTATTATTTGATGAGGATTGATAAGTTGACATTTTCTATGATCATTATGATCGGATTTATTGGAGGTTGCACAAGAAAATTGAAGAAGGTATTTTGGTTTGAATTTTCTTTGTCAAATATATGTGTGGTGGATTTGTTGGTAGACCTGGGTTTGTTAGAAAGTGTTCTAGATTTGTAACACATTTTAGGGTTTTTATATTGAGCTAGAAAGATTGTAAAACATTAAAAATTGTAAGGTGTTTAATTTCCCTAATGAACTTGTAATGTATAAATATGTAAAATAATGAAATGTACACGTATAGATCATGGAAGAAGAGGGGCGATCGAGAGAAGAGAGAAGAGAGAAGATTGTTTGTATGTGAAGAAGAGATTGAGCTTGAACTGGATCTGTACTGGTAGAGAGTACTATTTTCTTAGATCATTTACTTGTTGATTGCTAAAAACTTCATCAATCTAAATCTCTTAACCGGGTAGATCCCAACAGGTTTGAATTGTAAATCCTTTAACTAGATGACTTTTTAATTAGGGTTTGAAATCCTTTAATCAGGTTACACCTAATAGGGTAAAGCTCCTAACAGGGCTAGATGTAAATTTCTTGACCAGGTGACTCCTAACAGGGTCTTTCTCTTAATCAGGGATTTTGTAATCTTTTAACAGGGCTAAGTTCTTTACCGGGCATACTTTAGAAGAGTGAAATTTTTAGCAGGTTCCATCCCCACACGTGGTTTTTACCCAGTTGGGTTTCCACGGGAAAAAAATTGGTGTTATAGTGATGCATTGTTGTGGATGTTTATTCTTATTGTTTAGTTTTTCATGCAATGAATTCTTATTGATGCAAATGGTTAATGAAAATTTGGAATTGTTAGATTACTGATTCACCGCCCTCTCTCAGTAATCTTGGACCTGATAATACTAACAATTGGCATCAAGCCTTGGTCCTCTTTGTGGAAAGATTAAAAACTTGAGGAAAAGATCAAATGATGAGGAAGGATCCTCCCAAGTTCTCTAAGGATAACTACCTCTTATGGTGTGATCGAATGCAACTATATCTAAAAGGTATGGGATCTCAGTACTGGATGCATGTCACAAATAGGTATATCGCTCCTGAGCTAGAACTCTCACTGCAGATGAACTGAAGGAACAACATGAGAATACTCAAGCACATGAAGCCATTGTAAGTACACTATCTAACATTGAATATGTTTATGTTTGTGGATTAGAGACTACCTATGATGTCTGAAAAAGTTGAAACTTATCTATGGTGGAGATATTCATATGAAGAAATATAAAGAAGATAGTCTTAGAGGAAAATATGATGACATGAAAACGGTAGAAGTAGAGAAAATTGCACAATATGGCCTAAGACTAAAAAAAGTGGTTAGTTCTATTAGAGGTGCTGGTGGAACTATTAAGGAAGATACTATGGTAGTAAAATGTTAAGAACTTTATTGCTTTCTTATGCCATTAGAGTGTCTTCTATAAATGAGATGAGAACATTTAATAATGTTAATATAGATGGAATGATCAATAAGCTCACTAAATTTAAGTTAAACAATTTTGATAACAGTATTCCAAGATTTGAAGCATCTTTCAAAGCATCGGTGTGTAATGTGCCAGCAAGGAAAGCTAAGGAAACATGTCATGATTCTGATTATATGGAAAGTTATGATAGGGAACTTGAAGCTGTCTTGGAAGAAGAAAGGAAACAAGGAGAGCTTGAAGCTCTACTATCAAAGAGACTACCTAGAGGGACTGGTAAGTACAAAGGTAAAATTCCATTGAAATGTTTCTCATGTAATAACATTGGACATATTGCTGCTAGATGTCAAAATGGTGAAAAAAAAGATAAGTTTAGAAAGTGTAAAGGAAAGGAGAAGAAAAAATGCTTTTGTTGCAATGGATGAGGATGAAGAATCGAGAGATAATGAGGAAGAAGAGTTTGTGTTTGTTGCACTCAAGGAAGATCCATCAGAAGGAAAAAAAAGGCACTGGTTTCTCACTTAAGAAAAAAATGATGAATGAGTTAAATAAATAATGGTTGCTCACATCACATGATCGATGATAATAGTAAACTCATTAAACTTGATGAGCTTGATGGCTGTGTAGTAAGGTTTGGTAATAGTACACCTTGTCTGGTTAAAGGTAAAGGCACTATTTCTTTGAATGGTAAGAGTAACACAGATGATGTTTATTATATGGATGGTCTAACACATAATATCTTAAGTGTGGATCAACTAAATGATAAGGGTTACCAAGTGGAATTCAAAGGATGTGTATGGAGAATACTTGGAAGCTCAAGTGATGATATTGCCACTGGTAGGAAGACTAGAGGTAATTTATTCCATCTGAATACTAATATGAACATTTGTTTGGTTGCAAATGTTGAAGATAGTTGGATATGGCATAGAAGCTTTTGTCATGTAAACTTTGATAGTTTGATCAAATTAAGTAAGACTAATGTAGTTAGAGGATTACCCCAATTAGTCAAACTAGACAACATGATGTGTACATAATGTTAGTTGGATAAGTTAACTAGTTATACTTTCAAAAGAAAATCTTTTTTTCTGGAAGCATACTTGATTTGGTGCATACTGATCTTTGTGGGACTATAAGACAAATACGTTATCAAGGTAAAAGATATTTTATACTATTTACTGATGACTATCCTAGAATGATGTGGGTAACTTTCTTGAAGGAGAAGTTTGATGCATTCCAGAAATTCAAAGAATTCAGATAACTAGTTGACAAGGAATTGGGTAAGAGTTTGAAATGTTTAAGATCTGATAGAGGAGGTGAGTTTACTTTTGCATACTTTGTTAAGTATTGTGAAGACAATGGAATCAAGAGAAAAATGTTTGCACCTAGGACTCCACAACAAATTGGTGTTGCAGAGAGAAGGAAAAGAACCATAGTGGATGGTGCAAGGACTATGTTGATTAAAGGAGATATACTGAAGATGTATTGGATAGAAGAAATCAAGACTACTATTTACACACTGAACTAGGAGGAAGTAAAGCAAGGAACAATTAAGACACCTCAGAGATATGGTATGGTCACTCACCTAATGTTAAATATTTTAAATTCTTTGGCAGTAGATGTTACATTAAGAGGGATGACATGACACTGAAAGGTTTGGTCCTAAATGTGATGAAGGCATTTTCTTGGGTTATTCTACTAAAAGAAAAGCCTATAGGTTTTTCAATAAGAGAACTAACAAGATGATTGAGAGTGAAAATGTAAAGGTGGATGAATACCCTAAGAAATCTAGTGATTCAATCAAGAAAGTGATAGAGGATGATCGAGAGATTGACTATATTGAATCGAAAGTGCATGGACCTACAGATGAAAACAATGTGGGAGAAGTGATTCAATCGGTAGAAGAAGAAGATCCTAGACTTGAACTGGTGATAGTTAGTGTATCATCTTAAAATGGAAGCACTTCCATGTTAAGAATGTTTAGCCCTCCTTAGGGGGTGTTTTTGACCACCATCACATTGTCCCCTCATTTTTGCATCCTCTCTTACTTCTGTGTTTGTTGAGGACCCTGATTGGGCTCTCCAGACACCTCCCATCCCAACTGGCATGTTTTCCAGGGGTCCTGACCCCATAGGTCAAGGTCGACCTCGACCTTGACCTAGGTCAAGGATGACCTTGACCTTGACATGGGTCCCCCTTTCAAATTTGGAAGTCTGTCAGCTGTCGGAGGTCATCAAAAATTCATTTCCCGCTTTCAGGTCGGCTATTTTGGGTTTCAAAGTGATGATTCTTAAACTATATTTAATATAGGTCCTCTTCTAGGGGAATGAGTCTAATTGGAATTTAATTCTCCTATGTTAGCCTCTCTAGAAGATGGTGCCCTAGATTCATATAAAAGGAAGTTTTTCTCCTCTCATTTTCTCTAAGTCATACTAAGCACAATCTATGCAAGAAGCAATCCTAAATGAGCTCTAAGTACAAAAGTGATAATTTAAGCATCCATTGTTCTACATGTTCTCAAGCTTTCAAAGTGTTCAAGTTTTCCTCTCAAGCATTCAAGTTCTCCATTGAAGATCAAGGATTCAAGCTTTCAAGCCTTTGAAGGGATTTGGTTCAAGCATTCAAGATTCATCATTCATAACCTAGATCTATCCATCATGGTGGATAGATCTTCCTTCAAGATCCTTTGTGCATCCTCAATAATCATTCATTCTCTCTCCAAGGTGGATTACAAACATACAATCATGGAGGTTTATGGTTTCTAATTGAGTCCAAGCTTTCATGTTTACATACTTGTTTACATTCAAAATACAATTGCATATCTATTTGAATATCATAGCTTCATTATTAGATTTACTTCTCTACTTGCTAGCATTCTTTATTTAAATTATTGATTTCAAGGTTAATTCCTAAATCAGGGTTTGACTAAGGAAAACTCCTCCCCCCAACAAACAAACCATTTTTATTGCAGGTACAGGTTCAGAACAATAGATATGGACAGAGATTCAGATACCCTTTTCGACAAACTTCTGGGATCCGAAAAAAAAATTTCAGTCTAAGACTTTTTAGGTCGATTCTGCCCTAGGGTGCAATAAAAAATTCTGGCTAATGGTGACATTGACTTGAGGGTACAAATCAAAACTATCTCAGAACAAAAAAATATTTTTGGGTTTTGTTCCTCTCTACATTTCTATTCCAGATCCGGTCTTAGATTTTCCAAAAACTCAACACAAGCTTTAGAAACAACATTCTTCAAATTTGCAATATTTCAAGGTTAGTACATTTTCTCCTATTCAATTCAATTAAAGTTCTTAATATTTCTAAACCTATCACACACTCTCTTCTATAAAATAGGAATTAGGGTTTCTCTCTTTAATCCATATCCTTAATAGGTTAATTCATTTATGTATTGATCCTTTTTCTAGAGTTAATCAATTTGGATCTCCCCTTTGAGAAATTTGGGATTAAAAAGAACAATCCTACCCTCCTCCCACACATATTCAATAACATCACCTATAATCATCCATAAACAAAATTCTTAAAAATAAGATCTCTTATGTTATATTTTGGCCACACCACATTTCTTACCCTACACCTAGGTATGTGAAGATTAATCATTCTATTGATCAGATTATAGGTGATAAGAATGTAGGTATTCTAACAAGAAGAAAGCTTAACAAGAATACTTGTTTGATTTCCACGTATGAGTCTAAGACAGTGAAGGAAGAAATCAAGAATGAAGATTGGGTAAAAGCTATGGAAGAAGAACTTGATCAAATAGAGAAGAATAATATGTATGGGCACTTGTTCCTAGACCTAAAGATATAAATGTGATTGGTACCCAATGGGTTTTTAGGAACAAACTGAATAAAGATGGATATGTGATCAGAAAAAAAGGAAAGACTTGTGTGCAAGGGTTATGCACAAGAAGGAATATACTATGTAGATACTTTTTCTCTAGTAGCAAGATTGGAAGGGGTAAGAATTCTACTCGCTAATGATGCTTATAAGAAGTTTAAAGTTTTTCAAATGGATTTGAGTCAACCTTCTTGAATGAAATTCTTGAAGAGGTCTACATAGAAAAACCCGATGGTTTTGCATTGACAAATGACAAGGATATGGTATGCAAGCTACAAAAGGAACTCTATGGGCTGAAACAAGCTCCAAGCGCATGGTATGAAAGGTCACATTCATATCTTATTCAAATTGGTTTTAATAGAACAAGTGATGATAGTATTGTGTACCTAAAATTTGAAGGAGATAAGTTATTGTTAGTTGAAGTATATGTTGATGACATAATCTTTGGAGGAAATGATGAGATGCGTTTGTCTTT
>MU227604.1:93613-106709 GCA_018584345.1 Thuja plicata | reverse complement strand
CGCTTGATCCCTTTTCTTTATCTAGCGATCACCCGACAACCACTAGCATTCTGACAGATGTCATCTATTACTTCGTCCACTTTATGCATTCTGGAATTTTGACTCATCTTTTCTGTTCTGGCGACATCCCGACTGAGGGAAATCACTTAACCTGTAACTGTTAGTCGCTGGGTCGGGACTGTAATCTCTTAACCGCCAAATATCACGAGACCACGCGACTGAAGAGAAACCTTAACTATTTGAATGTCCT
This sequence comes from Thuja plicata, assembly GCA_018584345.1. NCBI lineage: Eukaryota > Viridiplantae > Streptophyta > Pinopsida > Cupressales > Cupressaceae > Thuja > Thuja plicata. Next base: position 106,459 of record MU227604.1, on the reverse strand, counting down.
GACCCAGCGATCATGCGACATGAAGGAGGCGCAAGGTCAGAAGACATTTCTTTGACCTGTTGACTCTTCACGCGATCACCCGACTGAGGTGGGTCCCGTCTCTTTTAAAGCTTCATATTATGATTATCAAGCGACAACCCGACCAAAGAAAAATTGCTAAGTCTCGAGACACTGATGGAATATTTTATTTCTTAATGAGACTAAGCGAAACAAGGTAAAAGCAAAGTCGAGAGATGTTTTGGCATATTCATTGTGGGTCATGCGATCAAGCGACCTAACTTGATCTTTTAATATAGCACATGCCTTTAGTGACTGAAAAAGGTAATGAGGAAATAGAAAGACATGGCTAAAGGTTTAAAAAGCATCGTTTAACATTTGGCCTTAGGGTTTTAACAGGGTTTTGACAATTTGGGCAATGAATTAGCATGAAAACCTGAAAATTTTCAGAGAACAAGGCAAGGAACAGGGCAAAACAGCAAAAACATGAAACACAACCAACAGTGTCAAAATCATTTTTCTATTTGGGACACCAAATAAAACAAACATTATTTTTGGGAAGTGAAAGATAATTTATAGTTTGTAGGAAAAATCTAAATTAAAATTTAATTTAATGTTCATCTATGTTATCATAATTGTTGATCTAAATATGGACAACTTTCATTTCATATTTGTAACATATATAGACCGATCTAATCCTTATAATTATCAAAGGATTTTTGGTATTATATATTTAGATCAATTCATGAGTACCAAACAACACAAGCCTCTATTGATTCAAGTAACATAAAAATCATTTTTCTATGTTGACTGCATTGAGGACAATCCAATGAGTCAATGTGAGAAAATTACAAATGAATATGTTTCATGATGGGATATGAAGGATTTAATCAGAATGACTCCTTATGAAGATGATGAAATTGACATAAACATTAATGATCCTATATATTCAACTGATTATGAGTGTTTTTTTGATTTAGTTGTTACAGGTTCATGCACATGTACATGATCTTTTATTTAAATTTAATTTATTGTACTTTTGATTTGAATTTAATATCTAATCCGCATTTGTAGCTAGGTATTTTTTTTGTTGTGGTTGCGGATCCTAACAATGCTAAAAGTGTAGATTATTATCTATGAAGATGCACAAAAGAAAAATAAAAATTGTGAGAAGAAATTGTAGATGGTGATTGACAGTCATATCCGACTGGTTCAGTTGTTATTAACGGAACATACTATCAGCAAGTCTGGTAAAAAATGGTGTTCAGTTTATTGAATATATGTCTAGTCAAAAAAGTTCTACATTATAGTCACTTGGTTATACAAACAAAGTTGTAATTTGAGACATTGGAAAAAAGAGGGTGTGGCAATCAAAAGTGGAGGTTGCCTATTGAAGAACATGAAATTTTTTTGGGGATAATAAAATATAGAGAGGATCAAGACTATATGTATCAGGAGCCTTAGGATAAAATTCTTTTTGTATCTCTCGTACTTTCATATTTGAACTCTACAGTTTGAACTCTTACTTAATGTATTGGATATTGGATATTGGATATATCTTATTGAACTCTATAGTTATGCATACTTGGTATATTATGTATTCTTTTATAATGTATATTTTGATGGTTCAATAGATTTAATGTATCTTATTATAGATTTATATGTTAATGTGTATGCTTTGATACCTCCCCTTAAGACATCCCCTTTTAAATTATTTTAAATTAACTACATGAAAATAATGGTTTAGTGAGTTTATTATATAGCTTTTATGTATGTTGATATAGTTTTATGTGTTAATTTATTTGTTTTTATACCTCCTCCTAAGACATCCCCTTTTAAATTACTTAAAATTACTTACATGACAAACTGAATAGCTTAGTTAATTGAATATTAATGGTTCAATGAGTTTATTATATAGCTTTTATATATGTTGTTATAAATTTATGTTTTGCTATGTATGTTTTTATACCTCCCCTTAGGACACCCCTTAAGACATCCCCTTAAGACAATTTCAATAGATTAGTTACTTACATAAAAATAACTCTAAAATATGAAATAACTCATTCATATATGAAATGTTTAAAAGTAACATGCATTTAACTCATTCACATATATTTAACATTCACACATATATGAAATGAATAAATGAACATGTATATACGTAATGTCTAAAATATGAAATAACTTATTCACATATATAACATACATACATATACGAAATGATGAAAATGAACATGTATATATGTAATGTCTAAAATATGAAATAACATACCAACATATAACATGTAAATGTATAGGTGTGAAATAACTTGTAAATGAAATGTCTAGAATATAGATGTGTCTGAAATAACATGTATGTATATGAAATGTCTATAATATATTTGTGAAACTAGGTCCATATCATGATCTGTTACCTTATGAAGGTCCACCTCCTCCTGATCTCTGTGTGAAATAAAAGAAATATATGTGTCATGCATACACACATGTATAATAAACTAGATACTTATGATCAAAGAAAAATTAAGTTTGAAAAACATATAAATTTACCTGGTTGTCACGATGCATTGATCGCTAGGAAATTGTAAATCTCCATATCCACGCTCCATACTATCCAGAATACTCTAGAGAACACACACACACACACACACACACACACACACACACACACACACACACACACACACACACACACACATAGTAATAACTGAGAGGGGGGGGGAATCAGTGGCCGAAAAAATATTCCAATTAATCAATCCAAAAACTTAGTTCCACAATATTAACCCTCTAGTTATCTTCACTACTATAAAATGAATGCCTTCAAATATACTTATAAAATTACTACTGCTTGAAATGCTTTGTTAAACCTTATTCTATATCTTTATTGAATAGCAGTCTGTTACTTTAACGAAAAATAGTAAATTACTTAGAGTATACCGATCAATACAGATTAGCTATGTGTAATGCAAAATACTAAAGTAATGACTCATAAACACATTGATAGATGAATTTTCAACATAGAAACCCTATTAAGGGAAAAGCACTTAGGACCGGTAACCTAAAATTTTATCTCTTCTGAAGTGAGCTTGGTGAAGAGCCAGTCATGTTAAAGGTTACAAACACATTGTTAGGTGTGAGCTTGTTAGAGGATTTAATAGATTAGTTTTTCACTAGATATTGGGAATTCCTATTCTACCTTCCTTGTCAAAACTCTTCTGGCTTGTCAAATGGTATCTGGCATCTCATGCTATCTTCATGATCAAACTTTTTGATACTCCTTAGGATGTATCTCAATATAGAAAGGATCTTTAAATCATGCTTGATTAAGAGACTTTCTGAATCAATGGTTAAACTGAAACAATATAATCTATTCACATATACAACTTATACTTGTAGATTTTTAGATCTATTGTAAGCTCATAAAACTAATCTGATCAATACATTCCTTTTAATACCTTTTCTCCACATTAGTTCTTCTTGGTGATGCTATTCTTTGTTGCTCAGTTTCCATAGAAAACTTTAGCTCTTTCCACAGATTTATTGATCAGACCTGGATGAATTTTCTCTTCATTAGTTTCTTTTTAGCACCCTTTTTTTCATTCAATCCCCTTTTTATCAAAATTAATTAAGTTGTCTCTTTATAGACATGGTAGCACCATTTGTTAGGTTCTTGATTTTCTTGATCTTGGCGTGATCCGCATTCTTAGCCAATATGATTTATAGAAAAAATCTTGTTTTATCTCGCAGAGATCTTCTTGCTAATTGGAAAAATAGCTTTAAATCCTTTACTTATCTCTAGCTTTATCTTGTCAATGAAAACAATGATAACTACCAGTTAAGTCCATATTTAGCTCTGCTAGCTAGATATTTTGTCATTTCTGAACTCAAGTAAATTTCAATGTTTTTCCTCGGGCTTCTCCATCAATTTAAACTATGATTCTGGTCATTGGTTATGCTTGTGATTGTTCTCATCAGTAATTATCATTGGTATTCTTGATTAGGCATCACTGTGACTTGACTTTCTATGATCTTTGTCCGCCAGGTTCCAGTAGCTGTCAGTGTTTGAAGTCACATAGTGAATGCTTGTCTTTTATGCATTACTGAGAGCATAATATTTTTCTCTTTGATTCTCTTAAGTCTTTGACACTTTGATTATAATTGATTAGATTATATCAAGTTGACATCAATGAAAATAAAATCCATTAACTGATTTAATGTCTTGCATTATCTTTCAGCATTTCGGTGACCAACTTAACATCTTCAAATATTCATTCAGTTACATGTCATCAATCTCTCCCTTTGGTATTTATGACAACATACTACATTATTATACTATACTATTACTAATATAATATGAAATATAACAGTTTCATCAAACTTTCCTAATGTAAATATTACAAATGTCTGGCTTTCGGTAAGCTCAAAAATAGCTTTGTTTTGTTTCTTTCAAAATGGTTGTATTCAATATTCAATCCCTTCACTAAATAAATGTACCATCTCATATCTATGTTCTGATATGTGCTCTTCCTTGACTGTTCCTCTTCTTGATAATCTATTTATCCTTTGAAAAAAGTTTCTCTCTTTGTATGAACTTTCTCCCTTAGATGGATATCTCATATGTAATAAATTTTTGTCCCTTTGAATATTGATTAACTCTTTCTTTTGATTCTCGGGAACTTCTCTTCATGGATAATGATATAATATTTTCTGATCAATGAGATAATTACTCTATTATGATAATAAAATAATCTCTCCCTTTGACAACAATGCCAAACAAAAACTTTTTATATCAGCTTTCATCCCTTTATATAATATATTCCTTGAATTTCCCTATCCATTAGTAATACAATGTCTCTTGTTTCGGTGTAGATTTGTACTTACTATGTATAAATATATCTATTGTTGTTCATCTATGTGTTTGCATCAACAAGAATGATCTTCAGATTATGTGTAGGCTGAAGAAATCCTCCTAGTCAGCTTACTAACCAATAGACAAGGGTTGGACCCCTAGTCTCTGTCTCAAGTACTCAAATGTATCTTTAGATAATGGCTTGGTGAATATACCAGCTAATTGTTCCTTTGATTGAATATATTCTAGTATTGTATGCACCCTAAAATGGTCGCCTAGACTTTGGGCCCCATTTATCATTTTATCAATTTATCAAATTTCTTGAATCAATGCTTTGCAATATTTTCAATTCAAATCAATTTCCTTGATCAAATTGTAATTTATCCAATTATTCAATTATTTCAATATTTCTTCAGGTTTGATCATTCTTATTTAATTAAAAGATTTAATCTCCCTTTTAATTAAATTCCTCTTATTTAATTAAATTCAATTTCTCCCATTTAATTAAATAAAGTTCTTCTAATTTATTTAATTGAAAGAAAACCCATCTTTTAATTAAATAAATAAAAATCCCCACTTAACGCACTTTATTTGTTGAAAAAGGAAATAAATTAAATGAAAATTAAATAAAATACCTTTTTCATCACATCCTCCTAAGTGGTGGATTTTTGCCTCTTAATCATAGCCTTTGATTTTTGCCTCTTAATCTCATTCGTTCACTTTCCTTTAAAATGAGACCTCTCCTTCTCATTTTCATATAGATCATGTTTTACATAGTATTGTTATGTTGTAGGTTTGGAGAGAAATTTTGGAGGAGCATTTGAGCATTCAAGCTTGGATATTGAAACTTCTCTCTTCTTGTCTCATTCATCTTGCATCCATGGCTACTCATATAGATTAGAATCATGTTTATTTTCATAGATTAGATTTGCATTTGTATTTCCTTTTATAGATTAATTATGCATAGTTATCATTTAGATTAATTTTCTTTTATGCATTGTTATCATATAGAGTAGATCTCATTTTCATGCGTTTGAATCTCTCGTTTCATGGTGTACTTGCATAGGCACTAACTAGGTCAATCTGAGGGCCTCCATTTGAAAACCTTTGCACTCCATGACTAGAGAGCTATGGATCGATATTTGAGGCCTCATTCTTGAGCAGCCTTGGATGGAATGATTCATAGAAGTGTGTCAACATTTTAGCACACATTTTTTGTGCCCACCGTGGGGCATGATGCTCCTGATTTTCCTTCATTTTATAAAAATTTTAGATTTTCTAATCTTTGCATGGTTATTTTATTGAAGTTTTTCAAGCCTAACCCTTGTGCAGATTTGCTTGTAGATGAAAACCCTAGATTTTCAAAGATTTTATCATATCTCCCAAACGGCTTGTAGTTTTGGTCTAAAATTTGTTTTGCAAGTCGGTGATATATCAGAGAAGTTCAAGTAAAAAATTTAGAATTTTCCAAGCTATTTTGAATTTTTTTATTTTTTATTTTTTATTTTTCATAAAACCTTAATTTTTGGTGCAAATCAGTGAATTTTTTGGAAATTTTACATTTTTGGAAAGGTCTTTAAATTTTTCAGGGGCTCCATTCTTTGATTTTTAAATTTGGATGTAATACTATAGCTCATTTGGTCGATTTATAAAAACTGGTCTATTTTGGGAAAATGGCTCCTTAGGGTACAAATGAAAAGATCTTTTTAAAATTTTGACATTTTTGGAAATCTCTCTATTTTTTAGTAGGGGTCTCTTTTCTATATTTAGGGTTTGGGATCCAAATTCATAGTGAGCAAATCAAATCTTGTTGACCAGGTCAAAAATCAAAATTAAAAAAAGGATATTTAATGATTAGCTTGCACTTATTTTTTACATGGTTCAATGCATGATGTGAGTTGTCATTTAGATTATTTTCTGGTTATTATTGCTCCTAACAATTGATTTTCAGATCTAACCCTAGGGTTTGATATAAGTTGAATATACATTGCATATCTTGTTTGTTTGTTTGCTTGTCTTGCTTGTTAGAGAGTTCGTGAGGATTTCTTGGACTTGCTTGGATAAAAAACAAAATGATTCACGTTGCATTGGATTTGAGCTATTTTTTTGATCTCTATAACATTTAGATTTTTGGAATTAAAATGAATATCTCATGTGTTTAGCTTGAGTGTTTCTTAATTTCATAGATCACATTTCCAATTGGTGCTCTAAAAATGGACCTAGATTTGCTTTCTTACATATATGTTTCACATAGTAATTAGGCCCTATGAACACTATTTGTGGTGATCTTGAGAGAGTGGGCTCCATTCTCTTATTTTACATCTGAAGCTCTTCTTGACGATAGATCCCCTTGTAGGTAGGGAAGGATTTTGTTTTCATCTCATTGGTCAACTTGGTTTGGACTTCAACTTTTGGCAATACTCTCTCTCTTTGGGGGATTGGTGTAATTTGTTGTTGTGTCAACCTCGAATGAGGTGATTTCAAATTAGTGGGTAAATGAATCATGTTTTCTATATTTTGGTGAGGTGAAGAGGCTAGAGGATTATTCTCTTTTCCCTTTTAGGAGAATCAGAAACTTGGAACCCTTGAATCTGAACTAAGTCCCCATGTGGTCCATATTGTGAGTCTTCCTTGTTAGAGAGGGTTAAGCATAGTGGAAATTCCCTTTATTGGGTCAACTACATGGATGAAATCTCAAGTAGTAATATCCATTTTTGTCATGGTAGTAACAACAGCTATATAAATGTCCTTGTGGAAGAAATCTCCACGGGTGTAGTTTCTTGTGGGTTGTCAGATCTCCTCCGTAGCTCCTGATTGATTAAATTCTCAGATTGGGTCAAAACCTTGGTGCACCAGGATTGTATTTCACCCACTTGAGATTGTAAAAGTTACAGAGTCAAGCCATTGCTAAGAACCATAGTGCAACCAACTTTTTATTCTCTAGGACTATGTGCGTGATTGGAAAACATTTTGAGAACATACACAAGTAGCATTCTTATGGAGTAGAAATACTATGACACTATCTATGTTCATGTGCAAGGTTGCTTTGTCCCTTGCTCATTATTTGAAGACATTGATTGCTTGAACTCCCTAATTTCTATCTTATATGCTTGATTCATGATAAAATCTATTAATGCATCTTGTTGGTCAATTAAAACAAACAAATTTGAGTCCCGAAATGATAAAAACTTCAATGTATCTCCCCAAAAGTGATATGACATGTTTCTCAACATCCAAATGAACTTAAATGATATTTCATTGCACAAAATGACTCTTGGTCTTCTTTCTTCCACATCTCCCATGTTTTCCTAGTCTTCCATTTTCATTCTTTTCTTCTTCTTTCACACTTCTTCCTCTTCTTCCTAAGATCTTCACATCTTCTTGATTCTTTTCCTCTTATTACCTAGTCTACCTTCTTCTATTCATCTCTTCTATCACTTCCATTCTTGATTCCTTCTCTTCTAGAACCATGGATTTACACTACCTTCTTAAAGAACGTCTCTTGACAATGGGTGATATCAAACTCATTTATCAATTCATGAAATATTGTTCCTCCAATAATCCTTCTAGACGTTATATGAGTGATGAATCCATAGAAAAAATATAACAAAAATTGAATGAATCAGATGTCTTTGCCAGAATCATGAACACAATCATGTTACAATCTCCTTCTTCCAAACACATTTGATCCTCTAAGTCATCTCATCATTCTTCACCATCCAAATATTCTTCTTCCACTTCAAAACATATTTCTTCAAAACATCTTTCATCTTCTAAATCTTCTCATCATTCCTCATCATCTAAACATTATCCTTCTTTTAAATCTTCTCATCACTCCTCATCATCTAAACATTATTCTTCTTCTAAGTCTTTGCATCATTCATCATCATCCAAACATTCTTCTTTCACTAAGTCTTCACATTCTTCTTCTTCACGATCTCATTCTTCTTCTACTTCTTCCAAGAGTCGTGATTCTCTTCAAAATGCATACCATAATGAGCAATGTAATAATCCTTGTGATACCTCTTCCATGAAGAAAGACATGCCTATTTATGATTACTATGACTTTGATGATCCCACCTATTGTGACTCTGATGACTTTTTGCCTATTCTGATGATGGCTATTATGATGAAATACACAGAAATGATTATGACACTTCTATTCCTAAGATTCCTCCTTGTCATGTTCTTGTTATTACTAAAGGGCCATCCTATTGGATAGATCGTGATGGTGATCCATATGATTCTAATTTTGAAAGAAACTTTGATGAGTTTCGTGAACAATAGCTCTTTGATGCTTCTATTGAGGAAGAGAAATTTTACCGTGCTGATTATAAATGTCAATACTATAAGAATTCCTCCTCTAAGAACTCTCATGCTGAAAATAAAGATTACACTCTCAAGAAAGATCAGGTTAATGATGAACCTTTGTCTTCTAATAATTCCATTCCATCATCTACTTCTTTCAATACTCATACATCTTGTAAAGTTTCCAAACCTTCCACAAATCCTTCATCTGATAGAAGTCCTAATGCTTTTCATGCAGTTCCCTATAGTTATCCTCAAGGGATACCTCTTAAAGAAACTCAAGCTAACCTTCACTTGGCTGCAAATACTTTCAATAATGCTAAACCTAAAGAGCCTAATCCTTTATATGCTATAATGCCTACTACTAATCCTTCCACATCTCTTCCCAAGTATCCCATACAATTCCAACATGCTTCCTTGTCCCTAGAAGTGGCTCCATGTCAAGAGGACTCTCAAAATGATAAAGAAAAGAACATAAAGAAAGATCAAGATCAAGAAACCTCCATGTATTCCAATCCTCTTTATGATTACTCTTATCTGCATCATGGTTCTTTTGATCCCTTGCGCCCTTTCTCATTCATTCCACCTTGTCTTAAGTCTTCTCCTAAGCAAGATCAAGTTACTACTTACACCGTTGAGCTTATTGTCAATCAAAATACCCTTACTACACTTGCACTTTCTAAAGATGATACTTCCATTAAGGTTATTAAAAATAGTTTTGTTACTTCCAATGTTGAGCCTACTGAAAATCAAGAGAACAATTATGCACTTATGCTATCCACAGATCCTTTCCAAGATCAAAGTCTTCTATCTTCTTGTTCTACCACTCCATGTTCGCTTCCACTTTCTACTCTTCCTAAGTCTTTCCAAGCGTCAAACAATCCTATCAAAGAAGGTGCTCCTATTCAAGATGTTCACGATCCTATTGAAAATCCTAATGCTCACTGTAAAGATGTTGATGTCCTTCATTGTCATATACACGTTGATGAACTCATTGATTATCCTTTTATGTCTTCCACTTCCATCCTTGGACCTCCTCCACCAATACTAAGGGCTTCACATTTTCCTTCCATCTGGGGTCCTTATGTCCCTTCACTTTCCCCTCCTAACTCTCCTAATTCATCATCCATCTTGGGTCCTTACTTCCCTCCATCTCCTATCTTTCCTCAAGATCAACATAGATGCATACCCTTGAATCCTTTTCATCCATCCACCCATCTAAACCAGTCATATTCTTCTTCTTCTTCCACAAGTCCCATGTCTTTTGGAAGAAACTTGAATGTTCAATACAAGAAAAAGAAACAATACAAGAATCCATCTAAAAAATAAGATCACCATGTCTCATCTAATCGACATGGGGGCATAAAGTCAAAAGAGATATCTAAGAAGAAAACTACAAGACAAGTGTGGGTTGTAAAATCCATCATTGAGGATATTCTCTCTAAATCATCAAAAAGAAATGAAAAGCCTATGACTATATGGATTCCAAAGTCTCTCTTGAAAGAGTCTCATGTTGAAAAACAAGTGAAATTGACATTCAAGCTTCCAAAGGCTTCAACTTCATCTTCTTCCAAAAACATTCTTTCATTCCATGCGCCTAAACCACAACCTCTGTTATCCATTCACCATATTCCTTCATTCACATTTCCTTCATCCTCTCGCCACCCTTCAAGGTGTGTATTGATGTTGATCTTGTCTTCCTTTCCATCTACCCTTTCACAATTCTTTCATTCACTATCCTTCTACCTTATATCCTTTTTCCTCATTTGTCTATTCCTCTTATCCTCCAACCTCACTCGCTTTACATAAAACCTTATCCTCCATTTTTATCTTTCATCTTCCTTTCCCTATCGACATCTTTGAGCATATAATTTTGAATCCTTGGAATATAATGGTTTATCCTTTCAAGGATCATTATCTAAAAAGCTTGCCTTCTTCCAAAAAATTAAAAAATTAAAAAAATATATATAAAAAAAAAACATTCAAAAGAAAAGAAAAGAAAAAGATTAAAGAGAAATAGTTTTATCCTATGGTGAAAACCACTACCTTGTGGTGCCTTGGATAGCTACCATGATGAAAACATGGCAATTAGGCATCATGCGTAGTTCTTCTACATCTTTCATCCATTCTATATTGTCTCTTTGATCTTGACAATGTTGACTTATACACAAACACTTGACTATCTTGTGAGTTGTCCTACGATGATATTGCTTTCAATCCTTTCATGTTTAGCCTTAATATCTATCTTCCTCCATTTATTTTTTCCTATTGCTATTATTTTTCCCCTTTGGTCTTGATCTAAAAAAAAAAGAGAGTAAAACACGGTGCTATGAAGCCTCTTGACATGTCTACTCCTTTGGACTACATCTTTTCCTACTATTGCATTATGCTTTTGTGACTTATCCTATGTTGGCCTTTCATTTCTTGTCCAAATGTGCTTTACATGATGTTTCTTTTTCCCTAGCTTGGGTACTCTTAAGGATTTTTTCTTTGAGGATTCCTTCCCCTCATTCTCCTTCATTCTCCTTCATTCTTCTTTCTTTCATCTCTTCCACCAGCTTGCTAATCCCTCATGTCCTCCACCTTGCTAAAATATTGGGACTGCGATGTGATCTTGCTTGGGAGATTGATGCCCATTCTGTATGGGGGCATCCTTTGTACATAATTATTGATCTTGAAAAAATTTAAAAAAATGATATATTGTAAAAATGCTAAAAATTGGAAAATATCCTGAAAAAATGATCATCTTAGTGAAAACCTAGCAATAGGCGCTTTGATGTATTTCAAAAAAAAAATTATATATTCCAAAAATTAAAAAAAAAATCAAAAATTCAAAAAAATAGAAAAAGTGCCTTGGTGAAAACCTAAAAATAGGCGCCTTGGTAGCAAAAATTCAAAAAAATTATAAAAAGTCCTTAAAAAGAAGAAGAAAAAAATGAAAAAATAAAAAAATGAAAAAAATTGGAATAAAATCCAAGTGGTGAAAACCTAGAAACGGGCGCTGTTTGAGGTCTTTGCACCCCTATTTCTTATCACATGTTCTCAACACTTAGCCTTTCTCCATCATGCCTTGTTCTTGTTGCCTTGGTTTGGAATTGGTCTTTGTCTTTTTCTAGGGGGCATAACTGTGTTAGCTTTGGTCTCTTGGATGCATTATTCTTTAGGACACCTCACAAATGGTGTTTTTCAATACCACTCTCAACTGTATTTTTCAATACAACCCCTGACATCGAGTGTTTTTCAACACTTATCAGTTTGGTCTTACCCTATTTTGTCATGTGGTCTTACTTGCTTGCAAGCATTCACTCCTTATCCTCAGAACTCAGTATCAGTTAACACGCTTAAATTTTTAAATGCAACACTTAATACTTGAGCTATGTTATGATAATTTATTGGTGTGCTGAGTGTTATTGATTTTCGTTGAGTGTCATTGTCTAGTAAGTCTCTCCGTGATGCATAGCTAGAGGACTTGGGGCATGGAACATGGTTTTATTTTCTTCTTTCTTTATGCTTCACTATTTTTGCACAACCATTCCACTGGTCATCCTCGCCTCTATGCCTTGATGCAAGCATGGTTTTGCTATATTAAATTGGGTAAGCTAACATCACAGTCATCTTGACCTTTATGTCTTTGATGCTTATGTTAGAATCTTTCCACATTTCAAATATGATATACATCACATTCATATCTTCAT
>MU227604.1:78779-90928 GCA_018584345.1 Thuja plicata | reverse complement strand
TTTCAATCCATACATGGCTTTATGTAGTCTACATACCATGTTTCTCTTGTCTGGATCAACAAATCCTTCTACTTGTTCAATGTATACTTCTTCTTCCAGTATTCCATTTAGGATTGTAGATTTGACATCCATCTGGTATACCTTAAATCCTTTAAATGGAGCATAAGAAAGTAATATTCTAACTCCTTCTAGTCTAGCAATGGGTGCAAAGGTTTCTCCATAATCAATACCTTCTTCTTGTGCATATCCCTTGCATACTAACCTTGCTTTGTTTCTTGTGACTTATCCATTCTTATTCATCTTTTTTTCTGAATATCCATTTGGTACCAATGACATTCTTGTCATCTGGTCTCTGTACTACTGTCCATGTATAGTACTTCTCAATATTTTCTATTTCTTCATTCATAGCACTAACCCATTCATTATTTTCAAGTGCAATATTAATATATTTTGGCTCTAAATTGTTGGGATTAATGGGAAGTATGTACTGGAAGAAGAGGGGTGAATCAGTACCTATAAAATGTTTTATATGGTTTAATCAATTTACCTTTTTAATCAGTTGCATTTCTATTCAGTCTGATCTAAACTATCTTTTTTGTGAGTTATATCAATTCATAACATTAAAATAAACATATGAATCATTCATAGAAACATTCATGAACATAATTGACACATAACACAAGATATGATATCGTAGAAAACTCCTGTTAAGAAGTAAAAACTGTCGTGGGGATGGCACCCATAAAACTTCACTATTTGCAGAATGGAAGGGAGCTGATAAAGGCTTACAATTTATCACTTTTGATGATCTACCCTATTAGGAGTATTAAAGTGGAGACATGTTAAGATATACTCTGTTAAGAGCATTAGCAAAACTAATGAAGTGTGTACTCAATTAAGAGATTTATAATAGGACTGTTAAGTCCACCTTCAATGAAAAGATTTTTACACTTTTCTCCACTTTTTAGAATGATAGCAAATTACCAATTCACTTGGTAAATGAAATCTCATATTGCTGATAAACATCCTATGTGGTTCACATAAAAATAATTCTCACCTTAACTATGATTGAATAATACCTTTTATTATCAGTTTCCTCTGTTCTTGGTTCTGGTAACCAAATTCTTCTTTTTTTGTTCTGGTTCTTGAAACTCTCAATTCAATCCATAGATGTTCTCATTTTGTTCTCCTCTCTCTTTTTCCTTCTCACACACTCATTCTAATGAATGATTACATCATCTATTAATAAATGGATTGACTTCATTGAGTTGTGATAAAAACAATGTTAACTCTACGATCAGGTTTACAACTTACTCCTAGATCTCCTAGTCTATGTCTTTTAAATCAGTTAGAATGATTGAAAAACTTACATTAATGTTTCTTATCCCTTTAAGAAATGGATTTAAAACAATTAAATATCTTATAAATAGAATACACTTTCTTTATCTAACATGGAAGTTTGATCCACTTTTTGCTTGCTGCAACTGAATTTCAGTTCTATTATGTCAGTCATGCTTGACTGTCCTTTAGTTTCTACTGTCAGTTGCACTGTATCTATCTTGTCAATCTACACTATAACTTGCATTTTGGGTTCCTCTGTCGGGTTCCACTTTATCTTTCTTCTTTGTGAATTTCGGTTTGCACACTACCTTGTATTATCAATTCTCTCTATACTTTCATTTTTGGTGATCTCCCAATATGATCTTCAGTTTACTCTTTTCTATCTTTTGGTGTAGGCTGAATGAAAGTGTTGTTTCTATACTAATGATAAATTAATCTCATCAATCTCCCCCTTTGACATTAGTATCAAACAATTATATGTGCAAAATACTAACAAAAGGTTAAGTATATACAACATATATAATCCTTAGTCATTTAATTACTCCCCCTATGTATATGATATTGTATCTATACATATGATATATTTTCCTTCTACATATCATTTTCCCTTTATGAATATACATATACATATCTACCTTTTTCCCATTTGAATGAATGTACATAACATTTTCTTTTTTATTTTGTACCTTATATTGTTTCCCCCTTTCTTTGATATTAAGGGCAAAGGTCATTTACCTTATAGCTTGTCAAAAATGTGGGAATGAGAAGACTTCAATTATTCCATCATTTTCTTCCATTGCTCTTTGAGATTCTTTAGATCCATATGCTCAAGTTCTATCTTGGAATGCATGTCATAGATGTTGTCTGCTACAGACATCTTGGGAGTTCCTATTAGTTGCCTTGCAGAACTGATATGCTTTTCTAGTAGTGTAAGATTTGGCAAAAGTTGGGCTTGTAGCTTGGTTACTTCTTCTCTAAGATGTGTTTCTGCCTCCCATAGGTCCTACCTTAACATTTTTACCTCAATTATCTTCTCATATTGCAGTTTGACTGGATTGTCTCCATCTGTGATTAAGAAACTAGCACTGTGTGCTAGATCTGCATCTAGCTTTGCTATATTGTCACTATTCTCCTTAGTGAAAGTTTCTATTGTTCTCAGCTTTTGTATTAATGTTATAGCTTCAGCTATGATGAAGTCTAATTTAGATATTAATTTTTATAGCTTTACCTTATTCTCTGTCACTTCTTGGCTGATGTTTTCTATGAGATTTTGTTGATACTTCATTTCGGCTCTTTCCTCAATTGCCTTCTCAGCATAAATGTTCTAAGTTATGATTTCATCGGTGAGGGTAGCCAAATTATCAAGTATAGGCTTCCTTTGATCAATATCCACATTAGGTACAACTTCATGTCGAATATCCCATGTTGTCTCAAGGACCATGGAGTCCCTATGTTTTTTCTTCATCTTCTCATGTAATGCCTTCCTCTATCATATCTCTTCATATTCTTTTAATGCATCCATGTGAAGTGTAGTTGGGTCACACTTTAGTATTTCAATGATTTCATCTAGTGTTGACTCTAACTTGTTCTTCTTTGTTTTCTTCTTCTTCTTCTTCTTCTTCTTCTTCTTCTTCTTCTTCTTCTTCTTCTTCTTTTGTGATTCTATAGAATGTATCACCATTGCCAATTTCTCAGACTTTTATTTTGTGCTTGATGATGTGACTTGTTGTGCTTCTCTCTGCTGCTTGGCATCAATTTCAGCTCGTTAGGTGTCTAGAGATGTTTCTACATTCACCCTGATATCGTTGGTAGAATCCTTGTATGTTTTCTTAGGAGTACCATCTCTTGGTTTGTCTCCTCCATTGGTGTCCTTTGCATCATCTGCTTTGGTGTTTTCATTCTTGTCTTGAGTCTCTACATCTTTGTCCTTATCTCCTTCAGTAACCATGGTAGTGTCAGTTACATATTGAGTATCTCTGATGATTTTTTTACCATCGATATTTTGTTTGTTGGCTTCTTCTCCTGCATCCTTTGGAGTTTCCTTCTTAGGTGATTTTCTTGTTGCTTGCATCATATTGATATCTTGTATTAATATTTATATTGATAGCTTGTATCACCTCCTTTTCTTGTACTTGTTCTCTCAGAGAGTGATACTTGATAGCAATATGCTTAGTCTTAGCATGCATCACTAGATTTCTAGAACTGTTAATTGCACTAGTATTATCATAGCATATAATTACTAGTTCAAGAATCTTCATATTCATACCTTCTAGCAACTGTTTTATCCTTGCAATAATGGAGAAATTTGTAGCAGCATCCACATACTCTGTTTCTACAGTAGACTAAGAGATGTATCCTTGCTTCTTGCTGATCCATGTTACAAGTCTGTCACCCATAAAGAATGCTCGTCCAATTGTGCTCTTTCGCTCATCAATGTCTCCAGCCCAATCATGATCTATATAGAATTGTAGCTCAAAATTTATTTCTCTTTTTATAAAATAAGCCATAGTCCTCGGTGTCCTTCAGAAATCTAAGAATTCTCTTGACAGTAGTCATATGCGATTCTTTGGGATTAACAGAGAATCTTTCAACTATTCCAACTGCATGTGTTATATCTGGTCTAGTATGAACAACATACATTAGTTTTCCAATCATTGATCTATACAAGGTCTAATTTACCTCATTGGAATTTTCTTATTTTGTTAGCTTACATCTGGTAGCCATAGGTGTTCCAACTAGTTTGGAATCTTCCATCTTGAATATCTTTAGTACTTCCTTGATGTATTTTGACTGAGTGATATATATACCTGCATCTTTTTTAAGAATCTGTAGACCAAGAAAGAATTTTATCTCTCCAAACATACACATTTAAAATTATTTTCTCATTTCATTGGCAAATGATTTCCATAACAATTCATTTTCCCTAAAAATGATATCATCAACAAAAATTTCAGTAATCAAAATATTACCATCAGTATCTTCTTTTAAGTACAGATTGCTATTTTCACTTGTTCTAAAAAATTTAATGGTAATGAGATAGGAGTGAATTATTTCATACCAAGCTCTAGGTGCTTGTTTCAATCCATACATGGCTTTATGTAGTGTACATACCATGTTTCTCTTGTTTGTATCAAAAAATCCTTCTACTTGTTCAATGTATACTTCTTCTAGTATTCCATTTAGCATTACAGATTTGACATCCATCTAGTATACCTTGAATCCTTTAAATGTAGCATAAGCAAGTAATATTATAACTCCTTCTAGTCTAGCAATGGGTGCAAAGGTTTCCCCATAATCAATACCTTCTTCTTGTGCATATCCCTTGCATACTAACCTTGCTTAATTTCTTGTGACTTCTCCATTCTCATTCAGCTTTTTTCTGAATATCCATTTGGTACTGATGACATTCTTGTCATCTACTCTTGGTACTAGTTTCCATGTAGTGTTCTTCTCAATATTTTAGATTTCTTCATTCATAGCACTTACCCAATCTTCATTCTCAAGTACAGTATTAACTGGCTCTAAATTGTTGGGATTAATGGGAAGTATGTACTGAGAGTGGAGGGGTAAATCAATACCAATAAAAAAATTTGTTTCCTTTAATCAATTTACCTTTGTAATCAATTGTACATCCATTAAATATGATCTAAAATATCTTGTTGTGAGTTATATCAATTCATAACATTAATAAACATGTGAATCATTCATAGAAACATTTATGAACATAATTGACACATAACACAACATATGATATCGCAGAAAAATCCTGTTAGGAAGTAAAAACTGTAGTGGGGATGACACCCACAAAAATTCACTATCTACATAATGGAAGGGAGCTGGTAAAGGCTTATAATTGATCACTTCTGATAAGGAGTATTAAATTCAAGACATGTTAAGATCTACTCTGTTAAGAGCTTTAGCAACACTAATGAAGTGTGCACTCAGTTAACAGATTTATAATAGCACTGTTAAGTCCATGTTCCTTGAAAGGATTTTTACACTTTTCTCCACTTGTTAGAATGATAGAAAATTACAAATTGACTTTGTAAATGCAATCTCTTATTGCTGATATACATCCTATGTAGTTCACATAAAAATAATTATCGCCTTAACTATCATTAAATAATACCTCTGATTATCGGTTTCCTCTATTCTTGGTTCTGTTAACCAAATTCTTCTTTTTTTGTTCTGGTACTTGAATCTCTCAATTCAATCCATAGATGTTCTTTTTGTATTCTCATCTCTCTTTTTCCTTCTCACACACTCATTCTAATGAATGATTACATCATATATTTATAGATGGATTGACTTCATCAAGTTGTGATAAAAACATTATTAACTCTAATATCAGGTTTACAACTTACACCTAGATCTCCTAGTCTATGTGTTTTAAATCAGTTAGACTGATTAAAACACTTACATTAATGTTTCTTTTCCCTAGAGAAATTGATTTAAAATTATTAAATATCTTATAAATAGAATACACTTGTTTTATCTGATGTGGAAGTCAAATCCACTTTTTGCGGGCTACAATTGACTTTCGATTCTGTTATGTCGGTCATGCTTGACTATCCTCCAGTTTTTACTGTCGGTTGCACTATATATCTGACATGTCAGTTTGCACTATAACTTGCATTTTGGTTTCCTCTGTTGGGTTCCACTTTGTCTTTGTACTTTGTGATTTTCAGTTTGCACACTGACTTGTGTTATCAGTTCTCTTTGTACTTTCATTTTTGGTGATCTTCCAATATGATCTTTAGTTTTCTCTTTCCTTTCTTTTAGGGTAGGCTTACCGAAAGGTTTTTTTTATAATAATGACAAATTAATGTCATCAATCTCCCCCTTTGACATTAGTATCAAAAACTTATATGTGAAAAATACTAACAAAATGTTAAGTATATACAACATATATAATCCTTAGTCATTTAATGACTCCCCCTATGTATATGCCGGTGTATCTATACATATGATATATTTTCCTTCTACATATCATTTTATCTTTATGAATATACATATACATATCTACCTTTTTTCGATCTGAATGAATGTACATAACATTTTCTTTTTTATTTTATACCTTATGTCATTTCTCCCTTTCTTTGATATTAAGGGCAAAGGTCATTTACCTTATAGCTTGTCAAAAATATGAGAATGAGAAGACTTCATGTCTTCTATCATTTTCTCCCATTTCTCTTTGAGTTTCTCTAGAGCCATATGCTCAAGTGTTATCTTTGAATGCATGTCATAGATGATGTTTGCTACAAACATATCAGGAGATCCTATCAGTTGCCTTGCAGAAATGATATGCTTTTGTAGCAATGTAAGATTTGGTAGAAGTTGAGCTTGTAGCTCGGTTAATTCTTCTCTAAAATGTGTTTTTGCCTCCCATAGCTCCTGCCTTAACCTTTTTACCTCAATGATCTTCTCATAATTTATTTTGACTGCATTGTCTCCATCTGTGGTTAAGAAACTAGCACTGTTTGCTAGATCCGCATCTAACTTTGCTATATTGTCACTATTCTCCTTAGTAAAATTTTCTATTGTGCTCAAATTTTGTATTAAGGTTATAGCTTCCTATATGATGGGGTCTAATTCAGATATGAATTCTGATAGCTTTACCTTATTCTCAACCACTTCTTGGCTGATATTCTCTATGAGCTTTTGTTGATACTTCATTTTGGCTCTTTCCTCAATTGCCTTCTTAGTATCAATGTTCTAAGTTGTGATTGTGTCAGTGAAGGTAGCTAGCTGATCTCAAGTATATGATTTCTTTGATTAATATCCACATCAGGTAAAATTTGATGTAGAATATCCCATGTTGTCTCTAGTACCTTGGAGTCCCTATCATGTTTCTTTATCTTCTCTTATAATGTTTTCCTCTAGGATATCTCTCCATATTCTTGTAATGTGTCCATATCAAGTGTAGAGGGGTCACACTTTGGTATTTCAATGATTTCATCAACATTGCCAATTTCTTAGCTTTTTCTATTGTTCTTGATGGTGTAACTTATTATGCTTCTCTCTGCTGCTTGGCGTCAGTTTCAACTCATCGGGTGTCTACAGATGTCTCTACAATCACCCTTACATTGTCAGTAGAATCCTTGTCTATTTTCTTAGGAGTACCATCTCTTGGTTTGTCTCCTTCATTAGTGTTCTTTGCATCATCTACCTTGGTGTTTTCATTCTTGTCTTGAGTCTCTGCATCATTTTTCTTATCTCCTTCAGTAACTTTGGTAGTGTTGGTTATATCTTGATTATCTCTAATGTTTTGTTGACCATCAGTATTTTCTATGTTGGCTTCTTCTCCTACATCCTTTCCAGTTTACTTCTCAGGTGATTTTCTTGTTTCTTGCATGATATTGATAGCTTGTATTAATATTGGAAATTTTCCTAGAATGTTCACCTGTACATTATCAATTTTTGTGTCATGTTCATCGGTTGTGTCTTTTGTAACAAATACATCTTCATCCTTATTGATTTCATTTGCTAGGTCATTGATGATGTTGATGACATCAATATCCACAATGTTTTCATTTGTGGTATCATCCCATGTCTCATCTACTACATCTGTAGTCTTATTCCCTATTGTATCATCATCTTCTTTATTTAACTAAATGGATGAATCATCTTGAGTTTCCTTATCAAGATCTTATTGTTGAAGGTCTTTGTCGAGGCTGTCTTCCTCAATTGCTTGGCTAATTATCTTGCACCATTTATTTTGGTTGTCTTGTTCAAGTTCAATCAACTTTTCTTTAATAAATTTATATGCCTTTAGCTTTGGTGAGAATTCCTTTTTGTGTTTCTCCATCATTTCATCTATCTCTACCTTTTTAGATTTGGCTGGCATTAGAGAAACAAGTACTATCTCTATTTTCTTTCTCATTTGTCAAAGAAAATGTCCAATGAGTGGATAATCTATCCAAGAGTTCTCGTGGTACATAACTTCCTTCAAATTGCATGGGTACATATATGAATTTATATATTTTAGCTATCATGGATTTCTCCATTTTATTCTAATCTTCTTGACTTTGTTTTTTCCATTTTCTAATTTGTAGATCTATAATAGATCCAGAGTTTGCAATATAAAAATAAATTTCATCAATAGTGTTAGGTTCTTTTACCTTGACTTTTTCTTCCTCTAAGGCTTCATCTTGCTTGATGTCTTCTATTTCCTCTCGGGTTCTGATGAATTTTATACCCTTCTTGTTTTGTCCTCTTTTCAGTGTGGGAGCTTTCCTCTTGTAAGTCTTGACCTTTCCTTTCTTAAGAGGTGAAGGAGTATATTCTTTGGACGTTTGGCTTCTATTCCTTGAAGCAGGTATAGTCCTTGGTTTCTTAGATGGTGGAGGAGGTGGTGAATCTGACTCTATTTCCTTTGAGTCATTATTCTCTTCATCTTTATTGATAGACAATTGTTCTTATGTTTCCTCCTCTTGTTCAATTTCTTCATCTTGCTCAACTTCTTCCTCTGACAGAATATTCTTGAGATTCTTCACCATTTTGTCCTTATTTTTGACTATTTTCTTGACAACTAGGCTTGATCTAATTCTTGACTTGGCCTCTTCATATGTGCCAAACCTTGGCTTCTTTTTTTTATTGGTTCATTAATTAAGGCCTAAATAGAATACACTTTCTTTATCTAACGTGGAAGTCAGATCCACTTTTTGTAGGCTACAACTGACTTTCAGTTTTGTTCTGTCGGTCATGCTTGATTGTCCTTCAGTTTCTACTGTCGGTTGCACTGTATCTATCTTTTCTATTTTCACTTTAACTTGCATTTTGGGTTCCTCTGTTAGGTTCCTCTTTATCTTTCTGCTTTGTGATTTTCGGTTTGCACGCTAACTTATGTTATTAATTCTCTCTGTACTTTCATTTTTGGTGATCTCCCAATCTGATCTTTGGTTTAGTCTTTCATGTATTTTGGTGTAGGCTTACCAAAAGTGTTGTTTTTATACTAGTGAAAAATTAATGTCATCAATATCCCCCTTTGACATTAGTATCAAAAAATGGTATGTGCAAAATACTAACAAAATGTTAAGTATATACAACATATATAGTCCTTAGTCATTTAATGACTCGCTCTATGTATATGCCGTTGTATCTATACATATGATATCTTTTCCTTCTACATATCATTTTCCCTTTATGAATATACATATACATATCTACTCTTTTCCTATCTGAATGAATGTACATAACATTTTCTTTTTTATTTTGTACCTTATATCACTTCCCCCTTTCTTTGATATTAAGGGCAAAGGTCATTTACCTTATAGCTTGCAATAATGTGGGAATGAGAAGACTTCATGTCTTCCATCATTTTCTTCCATTTCTCTTTGAGGTTCTCTATTGCCATATTCTCAAGTGTTATCACTGAATGCATGTCATAGATGTTGTCTTCTATAGACATCTCAGGAGTTCCTATATGTCACCTTGCAGAACTGATATGCTATTGTAGTAGTGTAAGATTTGGCAGAATTTGAGCTTGTAGGTCGGTTACTTCTTCTCTAAAATGTATTTTTTCCTACCATATCTCCTTCCTTAACCTTTTTACCTTAATGATCTTCTCATAATGCAGTTTGACTGCATTGTCTGCATCTGTGGTTAAGCAACTAGCACTATTTTCTAGATCTGCATCTAGCTTTTCTATATTGTCACTATTCTCCTTAGTGAACTTTTCTATTGTGCTTAGCTTTTGTATTAAGGTTATAGCTTTAGATATGATGGTGTCTAATTTAGATATAAATTCTAATATCTTCACCTTATTCTCTACCACTGATGGGTTGATGCTCTCTATGAGCTTTTGTTGATACTTCATTTAGGCTCTTTCCTCAATTGCCTTCAAAGCATCAATGTTCTGAGTTTTGATTGTGTCAGTGAGGGTAGCCAGTTGATCAAGTATAGGCTTGCTTTGATCAATATCCACATCGGGTACAATTTGATGTAGAATATCCTATGTTGTCTCCAGTACCATGGATTCCCTATGTTGTTTCTTCAGCTTCTCCTATAATGCCTTCCTCTAGCATATCTCTCCATATTATTATAATGCATCCATGTCAAGAGTAGAGGTGTCACACTTTGATATTTCAATTATTTCATCTAGTGTAGCCTCTAAGTTCTTCTTCTTCTTCTTCTTCTTCTTCTTCTTCTTCTTCTTCTTCTTCTTCTTCTTCTTCTTCTTCTTCTTCTTCTATGACTCTATAGAATGTATCACCATTGCCAATTTCTTAGACTTTTATATTGTGCTTGATGATGTGACTTGTTATACTTCTCTTTACTACTTGGCATCAATTTCATCTCATTGGGTGTCTATAGACGTCTCTACATTCACCCTGATATTGTCCGTAGCATCCTTGTATGTTTTCTTAGGAGTTCCATCTCTTTGTTTGTCTCCTTTATTGGTGTCCTTTGCACCATCTTCCTTGACATTTTCATTCTTGTCTTGAGTATCTGCATCTTTATCCTTATCTCCTTTAGTAACCTTGGTAGTGTCGATTACATCTTGAGTATCTCCGATGTTTTGTTGACCATCGGTATTTTCTTTGTTGACTTCTTCTCCTGCATCCTTTTGAGTTTCCTTCTTAGGTGATTTGTTTTTTTCTTGCATGATATTGATATATTGTATTAATATTGGCAGTTCACCTGTGCATTATCAATTGCTGTGTCTTGTTCATCGGTTGTGTCTTTTGTAATAGTGACATCTTCATCCTTATTGATTTCATTTTCTAGGTCATCGGTGATGTCAATGACATCGATATCCACAATGTTATCATCCCATGTCTCATCTTCTACATTTGCAATCTTATTCCCTATTGTATGATCCTCTTCTTTATCTAACTCAATCAATGAATCATCTTGAGTTTTCTTATCAACATCTTGTTGTTGAAGGTCTTTATCAAGGTTGTCTTCCTCAACTGGTTTGTTCATTATCTTGCACCATCTCTTGTGGCTGTCCTATTCAAGTTCAATCAACTTGCCTTCAAGAAATTTATATTCACTTAGCTTTGTTGATAATTCCTTCTTATGTTTCTCCATCATCTCATCTATTTCTACCTTTTTAGATTTAGGTGGAATTACTCTCTCTCTCTCTCTCTCTCTCTCTCTCTCTCTGATTTCTTTCTCATTTGTCAAAGAAAATGTCCAACAGGCGGATAATGTATCCAAGAGTTCTTGTGGTATATAATTTCCTTCAAATTTAATGGTTACATATTTGAAGTTATACATTTTAGCTATCATGGCTTCCTCAATTTTAATCTAATCTTCTTGACTTTGTTTCTACCATTTTCTAATGTGTGGATCTATAATAGATCTAGAGTTTGTAATATAAACACAAATGTCATCAATAGTGTTAGGTGTTTTTACCTTGACATTTTCTTCCTCTAAGGGTTCATCTTTCTCAGTGTCTTCTATTTCCTCTTAGGTTCTGATGAATTTTCTACCCTTCTTGTTTTGTCCTCTTTTTGGTGTGCTTTCCTCTTGTAAGTCTTGACCTTTCCTTTCTTAAGAGCTGAAGGAGTAGATTCTTTGGATGTTTGGCTCCTAGTCCTTGAAAATATGTATTCATTGGTTTCTTAGATGGTGGAGGAGGTGTCAAATCTGACTTTGTTTCCTCTGAGTCATTCTTCTCTTCAGCTTTACCGAAAGACAACTGTTCTTAAGTTTCCTCCTCTTGTTCAATTTATTCATCTTTCTCAGCTTCTTACTCGGTTACTGACAGAATCTTCTTGAGATTCTTCACTATTTTGTCCTTATTTTTTACTATTTTCTTTACAACTAGGCTTGATTTAATTCTTGACTTGGCCTCTTCA
>MU227604.1:10185-21974 GCA_018584345.1 Thuja plicata | reverse complement strand
GAGAATATTAATAAATGAAATAAACTTATTTAATTCATTTAGAAATATAGGAATTAATTATTTAAACAATTTAATTGTTTTTTAATAATTAGAGGACTATAGCCATTTTAATTAAATTAAATAGGCTTGGGGAATGGGTTAATTGCAAGTGGTTATTTGATTTAGGGATTTATTTAATTCCTTTATAATTAAATACTATAGCCATGTTTGATTTTGATTTGATTTGATTGGTCAAAATTTGATTTGGAATTGTATGGCTATAATAGTTAATATAAATCAGTGATAAAAATCACTTAGGATATTAAATTGATTCAAAGAATTATGCCAAGCAGTAACAGGGTCATTTGGACATAAATCGAGGGTATGATCACACTTAGGGAAAATAGGGTCTATAGTTGTGACAGACCAAATTTAGGTGGTTACAAAGGCAAGAATAAGAAGTTTGAGTCTTTGTTGTTAGGGACATTTATTATTTCAAAAAATTTTGGAAAAGACTCTTACTTATTGAAGAACATGGAGGGAGCAAATTTTGAGTTGCCTGTGCATGGGTAATTCTTGAAGCCCTTTTTCAACTGACAATTAGAAGTTTATGGCACAAGTAAGTATATATCATACTATGAATACTTTCATGTAAATACTATAAATACTTTCCCTTCTGTTCTAAGTTAGTTGGCATTCTTGTCATTTTTTGAAAGGTCTGCAACCAAAGATTCTGTGGTATTTTTCCATAAACTATGTTTAGTCAATCCTTAGGTAGAGCCACTATTGGTTGTATTCCTGGTCTTGTTGGTTTGCCCCAAATTTTGTTTCTTTCATGCCAATTTCTATCCCAAGTCAGAAAATATGTCCCATTTTTGAAATACCCTTATGAAATTTCTATGTTGTTAGGTCAAAATCCATTTAAATAGTGCAAAAACCCAAAACCCCAAGCCATCTTCTAAGTCAAAATGAAAAAAGCCCTAAAATGACAATCAAGTTTCTAATTTTGCATTACCTTTTTGAGAAACTTAAGTCATGTGTATTTTTCAATTGTCACCTAGTCACTTGATCCTAGAAGCATATTCCATTTTCTTGTGAGACTTGGTGAATAACTATTGTCGGGATGTCTCTGAAAGAAATAAAATATTCTTTATTTGTTATGAGACTTGGTGAAACCCTTTAGTTGCGATGTCTCCAAATGCAGAAACATGTCATCAAGTAACATCTAATAAAATAGTTAAGTCGCAGTGTCACATAAAGAATCCAGCAATTAGTGACTTTTCATGAGACTTAGCAATTGCCTCAGTCACGGGGTCTCCAAGTAAAATGATATTTAAGTGAAATATGTCGAGACTACGTGAAAAATTGCGAGGTCTAAAGTATATGGCAGTCGAGTTGTCACTGGATTAAGATGCTAAGTCAATGTTTAATCAGTGATTCAGAGACAAACAGTTAAAGGAGACATGTGTCCAAAATGAGCAGAATAAAGGATAGTCATGTGGTCTGTTGGTTCTTTTTCTTGCTAATGTGAAAATAATTCTCAGAGGGTTCACTCTATCTATCCCTGACACTGACCCAGCACAAAGTAGAACAACAGAAACAAGGTTTTGAAACCTCCTACACTTTGAGTTCCACTAACTCAGGCGGGATTACCCTTTAACAACTTAGAATAATGAAACATCCTAAGGTTGTTGTGGATGAAATTACAGGAATTGATCATTGTAACTTTTACTAAAAAAGACCAGACTGAAAGTAAAGATTGATTTTAATAATGATAGTCATTTGATTAAATTAAAAATAGACCAGTGCTCAATCCTAGGGCATGGAGTCATTTATGAACAATTTTAACCAGCATGATTATGGACAAGACTTATGGCAATTACAGAATCTCACACAAACATAGATATACCTTGCAAATCTACCTCAGTACACTTAATCAATTTATTCCATCAAATTCACTTTATACCCTGAATTTTATTGAAATATTTTTAAGGCATTTTATTATTCTCTCCTTGAAAGAACCCTAGAAGTATTTCAAGATCTGCCTGACAAATATATATAAATTGAACATTCCTAAAACATTCAATTTAAATAAAATTCAAAATACTAAAATGAAGACACAATACTGATTATATGCTTCAAAAACTGTGAACTGGATTTTATTCAAAAGTCATAATCACTTGCTACATTGAACAAATATTTCTCCACAAGACCTACTATATTGGTTCTCAAACCCATATTTACAATTATTTTTGGTATTCTTGCAAAATGAAATGGCTATCTCTTTCCTAGTAGTCTCGGAATCCTTTTATAACATAAGGATGCAACAAGCTACCGACATACTGGGAAATTTTATAAAAGCCTTTTTCAACAACTTTGCAACGAATTAGAGACAAAATTTTGTAACTAAACACAGGTGGCATCTTATTTGTAGAGCTTGCACAAAGTTCATTTTTGTTGTTAAAAATATCTTTTTCATCCTTTCAGCTTTGCCTCCCACCTGTTTACTTCTTTGGTGGTGGGCCAATCAAAATCCTTTCCTTCTTCTAACTTAGCAACAGCTTCCACCCACCTGGCATTGATGGCAGTTCTGGCCTCAGACACAAATTTGGCCATATCTCTTTCAATTTTGAAGAGGCTATCGATCAGTTCATGGAAATATTCTGCATTTGTGTCCTTTTCTAAACATTGTTTCATATCTTGATTTCGTAGTATAGCATCAAATCCAGATTCCCAATCTAATTGTGCTTTCAAAACCCCTATTTCTTCATAAATTTTTGGAATCAATGGTGGACATTGGTCACCAAACAGTTGCAACTTATTATTTATCATATCAGATTTACCATTAAAGAAGACAAAAGTATCATTTGACTTACTGACCATATCAATGGTATCTATTACTTTATCTAGGAATTCATCACTGTACAACATAGCCATTTTGAGTTTATCCAAAACTCTTTCCTTTGCTAACCATAGTTTAAAAGCAGGCTCTAAGAAAACCATAGCTTCTGCAGCTATCTTTGAGGCTTCTTGTAATGATCCATATAGGGTACATACTATGGTAGTTTTTTGTTTCAATACTTCAATTTTGTGCTGTAATATGAGTAACATGATAGACACATCATTCGTGCCCTGTTCTTGTGATACACCTTTTGACTGAGTTCCTACCAATGCAGATTCTTCCCTAACTCCTTTGTCAACATCTGTCACAACTTTGGCTGCCTCCTCAAGGATTGGAATTTTTTCCTTTTTGCTTTCTTTTAATTCCTCTTTTAGTCTAGCATTCTCTTCTTCTAGTGTGTGGTTCTTGACCACCACTTCTTCATATTTCTTTGCCAGGGCCATCATTCGGCCAAAAGTTGTCTCATACCTCTTTGACAAGTCGTCAACCTTAGCCAAATTCATAAATGAAACATGTGTCATTAACTGAGCTATCTCAGTATCTGAAGTATTTTGCAGATTCCATATCATCCTGTCTGCCCTTTTTTCTTCTCTGATAGTCATGACTAAGGGTTTCTGTGTGGCAGGAGCTAATGACCATATTGATAGGGTTTTGGATTTAGGATCAAATCCTGATCCTTTAAAGACTTCATCCATCTCAAATTCAATTTTAAGAAAAGGATCTTCTTGTCTCCTAATCTAGTCAATAATAAAGGTGGATTGTAAGTCCCATCCAGGTATCAGCATGACACCACTATTTTGTACCAACAACCTAGCTTGTTCCACAGTAATTTGTTCAGTATCAGGGTCGTAATATTGAAGTGTTTGTACAATTAGCTCATTTTTATCTACATTTTCTTCTTCTGCAGTTATCTCTTGTCTCAAGTTCTTCTTTTTTAATTTAACCAGGAAAGTTTTGAACTCTTCAGACTTCATGAATTCATCATCACTCATGAATTCATTTTCCATCATGACCCTCTCATCATCTTTTCCAAACAAAACCATTTGATTATCTCCCTGACCTTCAGCCTCTGGCTCCTTTTGCAATTGCTTTCTCAATTTTCTAAAATATTTGCCATGCTCTGATATCATGGCTTTTGCCAAGATTTTTCTATCTTGCACCATTTTGTGCTCTTTCTTCTATTTTTTCCTTGGTGGCTCTTTTCCCGAAGTGGCCTCTTCACCAACCTCTTCACCAACCTCTTGTTGTCCTTCCCTTTTCTATTCCTCCTCCTGTTGTTCCTTTTGTTGTTCCTCCTCCTATTCTTCCTGGTGCTCTTGATCATGTAGTGCAATTAGAATAGGGGACCCTTTAGATTGTGCATCCTCAGCACTAAATTGGGGCACTTGTGACATTAAGGTTTCATAGGACTTTAGCATTTGCTCCATCCTCTGTAAATATGGGAGATCAGGGAAGAAACCAGAGAATGAGTTATCTGACTCCTTCCATTCATATTCTGCTCTTAGGAGGTCATCCCACTTCCTTCTCCTATCCTAAACTTCCTATTTATTTAACTTGTTTCTTACAATGTCCTCATCATCCAATGGCTCATGGTCTCTGATCTTTTTCCAAGGATTCATCCTTTTTAGGGTTGTCTGCACAAAATTTTTAGGATCACATAATTTGGCAATTGCTGTGGACATTCTATATTGCTTTAAGAAATCATTTATTGCATCAAGCATTTTCTTCCCAATGGAGAAATCAAAACCTACCCATAACCTGGGGATAAAGGTTCCCTTCTTGTGCCCCTCTAGAAATTCATTATCTAACCAGGTGATTTGGCATACAAATTCTAAGAATGCAATTCTGGGACGAACAAATTTAGGAAGAATGTGAGGAGGTTGAGTGCAACCATATACTTTGATGATAGTTATGTAATCAAAAAAGAAAAAATCAGCCCAATTGTGAGAGATTGGCCAATTTGGGACATAATCCCAAGGTCTCAAAAATTTTCTAATCTCATATGTAATCCTATGTCTATCTGTCCCTAACAGATCAAAAATTGGATCTACAATCCAGTTGCAAAAACATACAAATGATGAATTGATGGATGAACTATCACATACTTGAGTCCATCTTTGGACTGGGGCCTCTACACCAAACTGTGATACAAACACTTCAAGATCTTTATCCATTAATGCTCTGTTATAGTATAAAATCATGCACATGAGATGAGAATAGTGTTTAAAAGTGGGTGTTGGGTTGTCTGACTATATTTCTAGTAATGCAACATGGATAACATAAACTATGTAACCAACATAGTCATAATTAGTGTTAACTTCTAGGTGTTGGATGTTCATTTCCATCATAAGTATTTCCAAAGACACTATAGAATCTCCATCAAAACCTAGAATCCTACTCAAACCATATACCCTGCATTTCACATAGTGATGAAACAGGGATAAGTCAAAAGGTGGCTTGAAGTTGTTCGAAATCTTCACCAGTTGCCTATCTACTCTGGGCATAAACTTGGGCATTTCATATATCTTAATCAAATGCTCTCTCTTGGCATAATCAGCTTTAGTTTTCTTTAAATCAATGTCTGTGAAAAGTGCACCAGTAATTCCAAATACTTCTGCCACTGACCTTCTGTCTATGGATACTACGGTTTCTTTATTCTTTTTTCTGATTACCCTAGCTACTAGACAATAATTTTTTGCGAATTCCTTAATGAGACCAATATCATCATAAACATCAGCCACAATTAATTTAGCCATATTTAAATCCCATGGATTACAAATTGGAACTAGCTTGACCGTGTTATTCCAAAAATAATGAAACAAAGTATTACCAGAATAATCTGGGGTTACCGGATTTCTGCATTGAGACCATCTATTGCTCCATTCCTCCCAGTTTGCGCTGTTTGTATTCAGAGTTCCTGGTAGAAACTCAGAAAACTCTTGTGTATATTTCTTTAGTGTGACTTCCTTCTTCTTCCCAGACCCCTGTGAGGTAGTGGGAACAATATCCTAACTCATCCTTTTTCTTTGAATTTTACTGTCTCAAATAAAATTCTCTCAGACCAATAATCTTTTTCACTCTTCGCAGAAAATCATAGAATGCAAAAATGAGAATTGTACAGAATCAAACTCAATCATTTACACTTATAGCCATTAAAGCCTGCATCTTGTCCACTTGAATGCCAAATTCTCACACTTGCACTGTCATGAAGATTTCATTCTATCATTAATGCTGCCATCAACTCGTACTATTTGATCCTAGCTGGAAAAGAATGTACACTTTTCTCCCCTCTAGCACTCATCATCCTGAAACTAGCCATTTGTCAATCAAGCGCCAACTCACTGCACTTTACTCATGTTTTGGAAGGGCTTCTGTGAGTGAGTGATGTAACCTTTTATTTTAACCAGTCACAGGCTTGCCATCTATCTTTACCTTTCCTTTCATCTTCTACGAGGGAGTGATGACTTAATCTACACTTCATCTTTTGACAATCGCATACTCACTATCTTTCTACATTTTGATTTTTGGTTCATGCGAGTGAGTGATATTACCTTTCCTTCAACCCGTCGCACATTCGCTGCTCAATATCAATCATCACCTGAATCTTGGTGAGTAAGCGAATAACCACTTATCTTTTAGTCATTCCATAATCGCACACTCGCTGGTTTTCAAACTATTACTTTTGGATCTGAGTGATTGAGAGACATCCATTTTCTTCTTATGCTTCATCTCATCACTCATTTGAGATGCAAAATATTCCAACTTATAACAATTTGCGAGTAAGCGACAGTCTTTTTTTTCTTTAATCGCATACTCGTTAACAACTTTCCCTTTTCCTTTATCCATGAGCAAGTGAGCAATTTCTTTCTTCCTTTAACTTGTCACATACTCGTGAGTTCTTTTTTTATCACCTCAAAGCATCAGCAAGTGAGCGAGGTGATGAATGGTCCCATGGTTTCTCAGTCACACATCTTCTAGAATTTTGGAGAATGCCTCTACGACTGAGCGGTGAGCCTTCAAATTATTACTTTATGCATGCATTTACCACATTCTCGCACTGCAAAATACAATTGAGTTAGAACCTAAGCGAGTGGGCGACTTCTAGAGCCTAACTTTTTCACGCAGTCACTAACTTGAAAGAAAAAACATAAAATCCAATGCGGGTATGTGACTGCTTCATGTTTAACAAGGCTCGCTTGGTCGCAAAGCAAAAAGTGGACAACATAACTTTAAAGTGACTGAGCGATATACAAAAGTTTTAAGTCATCGCAGGTTTTCTGGTTCAATTTCTTATACAGATAATTCTCAGTGAGTGAGTGATAAACTAAATCATTCTTAACCCGCTCAATCACAAACTTATAACTCGGCTTTCACAAAACATCACAATTGCGCGATTTACATATTAAAATGCCCAACCCGCCCAGTCGCACAACTAATCAAGAGCTGATACAATCTCATCATGACTACGTGATTTTATGCTCTGATGACTTGTTTCCCACTCGCACAACTTGGAGACATGCTTAAATGATAGACATGACAAAGCGACAAACATTTAAATAGAACACAAAGATGAATTTTTGACCCTTTATGTACGGTAAGACCAAAATTTAAACCAAGAAAGCGCGGGAAAAACTAAAAGCTAGAATTTAAAAGAAATTTCTTGGTGTAGTGTTAACAATGGCTCTGACTGGGGAAAGTTAATTGCAAAATTGACATTAGAAGCCAGATCTCTGGGAAACAGACCACAAACCAAAACAAAATTGTACATACGCACACAAAACCCACATAAAAATAGGAAAAACTAAACTAACATGCATGGAACAAGAAAAATTATGAGAAATAATGCTTCAAAAATTTTCCATGCATTGGAAATTCCTATATCTCACCATTAGGATCTTCCAAGAAATAAGAATCCCGACCTTGGAATTCCTGGATTACAAATGGGCCCACGCATAGTGATTCAAATTTACTATGCTTGCCCTTTTCTTCCTTTCTGGCATTCCACTGTAATACCATATCACTTATCTGAAATTTTCTTTTAGTTGCCCTTTTATCAAACAAGTATTTAGATTGATGTTGTAACTTCAGGTTCCTTTTGTGAGCTTCTTCTCTTATCTCTTCCAATTCCACCAATTGATCCATTCTTTCCATCATGAGTTCTTGATTTTCCAAATCTTCTTCTTACAAAAATCTGTATACTAGTAATAGATTGTTCAAAGGCAACCTTGCCTGACTTCCACAAACCATTTCAAAAGGGGAAACCCCTATGGCCCTTTTTACTGTTACTGTTAGCCCATAAGGCTAATTTCAATTTTGAATGCCAAGACTTCTTTTTTTTATCCAAAATCCTCTTAATTATCTTCATGATACTTTTATTACTGGACTCAGCCTATCCATTTGCTTGAGGATGATATGGTGATGAATAAGACAAACTAATGCCATATTCTTCATAGAAATCCCTAAATTTCTCATACCTAAAACACATGGAATTATCCATAATTAGCTTAGTAGGCACACCAAATCTAGTCAGAATGTTATCCATTAAAAAATCCATTACTATTTTGCTGGTTTCCCTCTTTGTTGGAATTTCTTCTATCCATTTTGTGAAGTAATCTGTAGCCACAAGAATCCAACTATGGCCCCCACTAGATTTTTCTGTAAATTCACCAATAAAATCCAAACCCCATTGGGTAAAAGGTGCTTCAATAGTCATAGGATTTAAAGGCAATGCTCCTGCAAATTTCATTTTAGTAGAAAATCTTTGGCATGGTTCACATTTTTGTATAAACATTTGAGTATCTCTGAAAAGACATGGCCAATAAAATTCGCTCTGAGTATTTTGTGAGCTATAGTTTTGGCAAAGTAATGCCCACCACATACACCATTATGTAATTCATTTAGGACTCTTTCAGACTGTGATTTATCCAAGCATAGTAACAAAATCCCATCTCTATTTTTCCAAAATAAATCACCTTGTATCAAGACATACCTCTGGGCCTGCAATCTCAAAGTCCTCTTCAGATTTTCAGGCATATGTTCTGGACATTTCACATTCTTTAGGAAAAACACAATATCAGTATACCAGTATTGCAATTCTATGCTAGTAAGATTCATGTTTACAGTTTTTACATCATCAATTTGGGATGACTCCATATTTGTATGAGTCATTAATTTGGCCAAACCCAAACCTCTTACCAATTTAGTAATTTGAATCTCCAAATTGAATTTTTGGATCCTAATAATCCATCTGCAGCTCTTGCCAGTAACTTCAGATTGAGATAGTATGTCTTTCACTATGGCGTGTGGCACATAAGCAATTATTTTTGCACAAACAAGGTAAGGTCTAAAGATCTTGACAGCCTTAACCAATGCATATGCCTATTTCTCCATTATCTCATAGTTGAGTTCAGTTGCTAGCAAAGATTTACTAAAAAATGCTATAGGGTGTTCAAAACCTTCATCATCTTTCTGCAACAGAACTGCAGCAATTGTATGAAATAAGGCAAAAGAAAAGAAGGAGAAAGGTTTTTCATAATTTGGGGATCTCAATACAGGAGCCTGTTGAATTTCTATTTTTATCTCATCAAAATTTGATTGAGCATTCTCATCCCATTTAAATATTGCATTTTTCTTTAACAACTTAACAATGGGTTTTACTATTTTAGCAAAATTTGCAATAAATCTCCTTACAAAATTTATCTTTCTGAGGAAAGACTGGACTCCTTTAATATTCTTTTGTGGCAATACCTTGTTAATGGCTTCCACTCTTTCAGGATCAATTCTGACACCTTCCTTGGATACTATATGTCCCAACAATTTACCTTCAGTCACACCAAAGTCACATTTCTTTGGGTTTAAAGAAATCCCATGATCCAAAGCTCTGGCAAAAATCTTTTCTAAATGTTTGCAATGATCATCAGCCTTTTAAGAATATGCAGTTAGATCATCTTGATATACTACCATAATAATATTTATAAATTCCTTGAAAGCCACATCCATAGCTCTTTGGAAAGAAGCCCCTGCATTCCTCAGGCCAAATGGCATTCTCACATAAACATATTTACCCCATGGGGTTGTGACAGCTGTTTTGAATTGTTCAGATTCTTGAACCAACACTTGGTTATACCCAGAAAAACCATCCATCATAGATAAGAGATCACAACCAGTTACCCTCTGCAACATAGCCTCCATATTTGGCAAAGAATAATTATCTTTTAATGAGGCCACATTAAGATTTCTAAAATCAACACAAAGCCTAATATCTCCATTTTTCTTTCTGACAGAGACTAAATTAGACACCCAAGAAGAATGCCTAATGGGTTTTATGATTCCAGCTTCTCTGAGTTTTGTTAATTCTTGCTGCATTTTGGGGGCCAATAAAGGGTTGATCAGTCTTTGTTTCTATCTGAAAGGTTTAATATCATATTTTAATGGAATTTCATGTTGAAATAAGTCTTCCCTATAAGCCTTAAAGTCTTCATAAGACCAAGCAAAAACATGCTTGTCTCTTTTCAGCAGACTAATCAAATTAGTTCTCACATGAGGAGCCAATTTATTTCCAATGTACACAATCTTAGGGTTACATTCTGATCCCAAATTTATCTCCTCAAAATCATCTAACTTGGCAAGGGACTTGTGGCACACATGAATGTCATTATTAGTAAACAATCCTTCTAATTGAGTCAATCCCTTAGGAATTTCATTTTTTTGTAACTGCAGAATTTCATTACCAAAAATAGTTTCTTTCCCATCAATGATTTCTATCAGTTTATTAAAATCAATAACCTGACTATCATAATTATCCACAAATTGAATGAAGTTGAGAATGTCTTCATCACTCTCAAAAACTTGCCAATTATATATATTATCAGGGATTGCAGGCCTAGTCTCAGTTTCCACAATAGATATCCCCGTTAGTGTCAAATCATCATTATTCAAAGCTATATTAGCAATAAAATCTGCCATGATATTCTTAGATCTCTCTATCCATTCAATGGAAAAGGCATCAAAAAACTCAATACTATCCCATACAGCATGCTTATATTGTTTCAAATTATCATTTTTTGCAGCATACTTTGCTCTAATTTAGGAAATAGCTAACTCTGAATCACCAAAAACTCTCAATAATTTGATGCCATGCTTCATTGCTATTTCTAATTCCAACAATAATGCTTCATACTCAGCGGTGTTATTCATACATTGAAATGATAGTAGGAATGAGTATTTGAAAGTAATACCTGAAGGAGAGACAAATAAAACACCAGACCCTGATCCTTTTTTTGAGCATGCTCCGTCAAAATACATTTGCCAAAGCCCTTGCTGCTGCAACTTCAATTCTTCTATGATGGGATCTATATTTTTCATTTCTGGCTGAATTTCTTCCACTCTAAAATTGTTTATATCCACATCCACAAAACAATTTAACATACTAGGCTAAACGTTTTCAACATAGACAGGAGATCTAGGTTCCCTTAGCAATTTGGCTTCTTTTCCATTAATAGAAATGGTAGAAAAAGGTAAATCCAATTGTACATGTCCTCCAATAGCTGTAGAACATTGTCTTGATAGGAGCATACCATAATGGGGTGGTGAATCTACAACCACAAAATCTATCTTAAAAGTGACCTCAGGGTAAGCAGCAATTTTCACCTCTAATCCTTGCAAAGTTCCTATTACAGGTACTTCCCTATTGTCCATAGCATAGCATTTACCACAAGTAGTATCCACATCTAAACCCAATTGCTTCATAATAGTGTAAGTCATTACATTAGCAGCAGCTGAGAATCCATCATGCAATTCTTTAGCAACATATTGTTTGTGAGCAATGTAACATAAAAAGGATCAATCTGGTCTGGTTCTTGAATGACTATATTCCCTAAACAAATTGGGACCCTATCCTTTTCTTCAT
>MU227604.1:0-10135 GCA_018584345.1 Thuja plicata | reverse complement strand
ATTGTTTGTGAGCAATGTAACATAAAAAGGATCAATCTGGTCTGGTTCTTGAATGACTATATTCCCTAAACAAATTGGGACCCTATCCTTTTCTTCATGCTCACTTTTCAATTCATCTTTCAAAACAACATTGTCAGGCACAACAGGTAAGTCAGAAAGTAATGATAATGCAGCCTCCCGGTGTTCCTTAATTTTAAACATTTCAAGAAAAGGAACAGAAACTTTCATATGAGATAAAGCTTTCTTCATATTAAAATTTGGGAGATTTATGTTATTATCAGGAGACACTTTACCTTTACTTTCTTTAAATGGCCTTGTTTGGCGGTGATGAGTAGGGGTGATTTTGTTTCCTTTAACCAAAGTATCTTCCAATTCATCTTGTGTAACTTCTTCACTTGTAACTTCTATAATAACAGGTGATTCAAGTTGTTTCCCTTCTTGATCAATTTTTCTATTCCTGAGCTGGTACGAACTTCTTGCTTGTGTTACAGCAGCAATGGTTAAAAATCTTATCTCTTCTTCATTAGGCATCCCAAGTTGAAAATGCTCTACCTTAGTACTTGTGTTGTTCATTGTGATTGGAATCTCTTCTTCTGATTCTCCTTCTAAACTATCATTGTCATCTTCAACAGTGAGTGCACACATATTTACTACAGGTTTCTTCTCACCTTGATTTTCTTGTGTTCCAATGTTTTCATGTTGATCCAACAACCCCTGAGCTACTGCACATTGATATGGGGAATGAGGCATATTGCAAGCTATGCACCAAGGAGTATTTTCCACATTATGGGCACTATTGTTTTTTAACGGATTAGGAATATCTTTGTTCTAGGGATCATTACATTCTTCTAACATAGCTTTCCCATCCTTCCACTGAGTTTTATAAGGGAAATCTTGAATTCTATAAGGTTTATCCTGCCTTTGGTATTGTAGCCTATTATTGTGAAATCCTTTTTCATTCTTGTCTACCTTGGCGGCAAGATCTTTCACCACAGTCACCAGTGCATCCATTTTATCTTCTTCTTTGTGGCTCTTACTAGGTTACATTTTGGTTCTTTCCAAAGCCTATTGTCATCCCGTTTACCAAGCTTGCCAGAAGCCCTTCTATTGCTTTCTATGTTTATAGCCAATTTATATGCTTCTCTCATGGTTTGAGGGTCTTTGTCCCTTAGCAGATAAGCTATTTTTCCATCCAAAGCATTACAATAGGTAGTAACACACATTTTCATCCAACCTTAATACTTGAAACAACTTATACATAGATTTCTGAAATCTTACATTAAACTCAGTTATGCCTTCATTAGTGAATTTTTTTAGGCTGTTAAATTCGTTCAACATAAAACCAAAATTTATCTTGTCACCATATTGCTCTTTGAAACTTCTAAAAAATTCATCCCAAGAATAAATACTATGATTAGGCAAACCCCGGTACCAATCTCTTACATCCTCAGTCAAGGACTGCACAAATAATTTCATTACAGCATCCTCATCTCCAATCTCATAATCATTCATTGTATCCGAGAATACTTTCAAATGTTCTTCATCGGTTATGGAATTATTCCCACTAAACTTAGGAATCTTATCTCTGACCTCATTAGGAATAAGGTTTGGTTTTCCAGGGATCCCATCAAAGAATAGTTGTCTATATCTTTCTAGATGAATAGGTCTCCTTTGAAAATTTGAAACAATATTCTGGCCAACATTCTGTGTGACATTGTTATTGTTCTGACCAATGCCCATATTGTGGAGGATAATATTTCTACTAGGCCCACTTACTCCTGATTGTGATGCAGCCCCTTGGGTTGCACTATGTGTCAGGATATTTGTATGGGCATTGGTATGAACATCAGAATTTAATATTGGGATGGTTTGGTTAGTAGCATTACTTGTCACATTGGTATTGGTCATGGAATTTAAGAAGGCAATCCTTTTCTTCATCTCTCCAGCAGCAGCTTCCAACTCAGCCTTTTCCAGCTATTTTGCAATGTCATCTTTGGCCTTTCTCACCCTTTCTAATTCCATATTAAGTGAAAATATATCTTGAGACAGACCCTCTTCAATTTTTGGTTAGGAGAAGTTAACACCAGTGATCTTTTGTTTCCCTTTGTCAACATTTGTTTGTCTAACATTAGTTGTTGATACATTTTGTGTAAGTGTCTGAGGTTTGGGGGATTTCTGACTCTCAGAGTTAATAGTTTGTCTTACTATAGAATCTGCATCTTTGGGTTCCCCCTTCTTAAGAAAATGTTCTCTTTCATGGCATTCTTTTCTCAGTGTATCTACATCTCCAAAAAGCTCCTTACTCAAACCATGAAATCCTTCTTTTGCACCCTGAGCTGCCAACTTCAACTGAGCAACTCACTTTTTTAAGCTTTCCCTTATATTAATAGCATTTATAACCTCTTCATTCTCTAGCTTCATCATTCCTTTTCTTGATGAGTAATAGTTCATTCAATTCCTTCCTCAAAAGGTTATTATCTCTGAGGACTCCCTCAATATCAGAACTGGAAGAATCATACACATTCACTTGGTTTTCTTCCTTTTGTTCTTCAACCCTCTCATAGGGAACACCCTCAAAGTAGGAGGATGTTTCCCCCTTTTCTTGAAACATATTATTTTTCCTAGGGTTGAATATGTCCTCAAAATAACCAGACATGTCAGATTCAGGGTTCAAAGGTTTATTAAACTCTTTCTCAAGAATGGTATCTAATGATTGGCTTAGGCCTACTGACCTAGGTTTCCAGGAAGTATTATTAAAGGATTCCCCTTTTCTTGAGTGGTTTCTCCTAGAATTTTTGGAACTATCACTTTCTGATGTTACTTTAAAGTGATTCTTTGTGTTTCCTTTTGTATTCCTCATTATATTCAAAACGAATTTTCACACACTAAATCTGTTAGTGCTCCCCTTGAAAATACTATAACCAATAACCAGATTTGCCACCCAAATCTTTGGGAATAAAATAAGATTCACTCTGACAATGATACTTGAGGATATATAAAATACAAACACACAACACGTGATTTCATAAATTGGACTTCAAAGTATCTATATTATGGAATGTTGTTGTCAGAATAACCTTTTATGCATTCAATGATAAAAGTCCCCAGTAGAGTCACCATACTGTTGGTTCTTTTTCTTGCTGATGTGAAAATACTTCTTAGAGCGTTCACTCTATCTATCCTTGACACTAACCCAGCATAGAGTAGAACAACAGAAACAAGTTTTTGAAACCTCCTACACTTTGAGTTCCACTAACTTGGGAGGGATTACCCTTTAACAACTTAGAATAATGAAATCATAGAATTATCCTAGGGTTGTTGTGGATGAAATTATAGGAATTGATCACTGTAACTTTTACTAAAATAGACCAGACTGAAAGTAAAGATTGATCTTAATAATGATAGTCATTTGATTAAATAAAAAATAGACTACTGCTCAATCCTAGGGCATGGAGTCATTTATGAACAATTTTAACTAGCATGATTATGGACAAGACTTAAGGCAATTACAGCATCTGACACAAACATAGATATACCTTGTAAATCTACCTCAGTACACTTAATCAAGTTATTCCATCAAATTCATTTTATACCCTGAATTTTATTGACATATTTCTAAGGCATTTTATTATTCTCTCATTAAAAGAACCCTAGAAGTATTTCATGATCTACCTGAAAAATATATATAAATTGAACATTACTAAAACATTCAATTTAAATAAAATTCAAAATACTAAAATGAAGACAAAATACTCATTATATGCTTCAGAAACTATGAACTGGATTTTATTCAAAAGTCATAATCACTTGCTACATTGAACAAATATTTCTCCACAAGACCTACTATATTGGTTCTCAAACCCAGATTTACAATTATTTTTTATATTCTTTCAAAATGAAATGGCTATCTCTTTCCCAGTAGTCTTGGAATCCTTTTATAACATAAGGATGCAAAAAGCTACCGACATACTGGGAAATTTTACAAAAGCCTTTTGCAACAACTTTGCAATGAATTAGAGACAAAAAAATTTAACCGAACACGGGTGGCATCTTATCTGCAGAGCTTGAACAAAGTTTTTTTTTGTTGTTAACAATATCCTTTTCATCCTTTCAGCTTTGCCTCCCACCTGTTTACTTCTTTGCCTCTCACCTCGGACACAAATTTGACCATATCTCTTTCAATTTTGAAGAGGATATCAATCATTTCATTGCAATATTCTGCATTTGTTTCCTTTTCTAAACGTTGTTTCATATCTTGATTTCCTAGTATAGCATCAAAGCCAGATTCCCAATTTGATTGTGCTTTCAAAACCCATGTTTCTTCATAAATTTTTGGAATCAATGGTGGACATTGGTCACCAAACAGTTGCAACTTATTGTTTATCACATTAGATTTGCCATTAAAGAAGGCAAAAGTATCATTTAACTTACTGACCATATTAATGGTATCTGTTACTTTATCTTGGAAATCATCATAGTACAACATAGCCATTTTGAGTTTATCCAAAACTCTTTCCTTTGCTAACCATAGTTCAAAAGTAGGATCTAAGAAAACCATAGCTTCTGCAGCTATCTTTGAGGCTTCTTGTAATGATCCATATAGGGTATATATTATGGCAGTTTGTTTTTTCAATACTTCAATTCTGTGTTGTAATATGAGTAACATGATAGACACAACATTCGTGCCCTGTTCTTGTGATACACCTTTTGACTAAGTTCCTACCAATGCAGATTCTTCCCTAACTCCTTTGTCAACATGTGTCACAACTTTGGCTGCCTCCTCAAGGATTGGAATTTTTTCCTTTTTACTTTCTTTTAATTCCTCTTTTAGTCTAGCATTCTCTTCTTCTAGTGTGTGGTTCTTGACCACCACTTCTTCATGTTTCTTTGCCAGGGCCATCATTCAGCCAAAAGTTGTCTCATACCTC
Source organism: Thuja plicata (assembly GCA_018584345.1). Taxonomy (NCBI): domain Eukaryota; kingdom Viridiplantae; phylum Streptophyta; class Pinopsida; order Cupressales; family Cupressaceae; genus Thuja; species Thuja plicata. The sequence continues at coordinate 5,207 of MU227604.1, read as the reverse complement.
TTTGACAAGTCATCAACCTTAGCCAAATTCATAAATGAAACCTCTGTCATTAACTGAGCTATCTCAATATCTTAAGTATTTTGCAGATTCCATATCATCCTGTCTACCCTTTTTTCTTCTCTGATAGTCATGACTAAGGGTTTCTATGTGGTAGGAGCTAATGACCATATTGCTAGGGTTTTGGATTTAGGATCAAATCCTAATCCTTTTAAGACTTCATCCATCTCAAATTTAGTTTTAAGCAAAGGATCTTCTTTTCTCCTAATTTGGTCAATAATAAAGGTGGATTGTAAGTCCCATTCAGGCATCAACATCACACCACTATTCTGTACCAATAACCTGGCTTGTTCCACAATAATTTGTTCAGTATCAGGGTCGTAATCTTGAAGTGTTTGTACAATTAGCTCATTTTTATCTGCATTTTCTTCTTCTGTAGTTATCTCTTGTCTCAAGTTCTTTTGTTTCAATTTAACCAGGAAAGTTTTGAACTCTTCAGACTTTATGAATTCATCATCACTCATGAATTCATTTGCCATCATGACCCTCTCATCATCTTTTCCAAATAGAACTATTTGATTATCTCCCCGACCTTCAGCCTCTGGATCCTTTTGTAATTTCTTTCTCAATTTTCTAAAATATTTTCCATGCTCTGATATCATGGCTTTTGCCAAGATTTTTCTATCTTGCACCATTTTGTGCTCTTTCTTCTATTTTTCCTTGGTGGCTCTTTGGCTGAAGTGGCCTCTTCACCAGCCTCTTGTTTTCCTTCCTTTTGTTGTTCCTCCTCCTGTTGTTCCTTTTGTTGTTCCTCCTCTTGTTCTTCCTGGTGCTCTTGATCATGTAGTGCAATTATAATAGGGGACCCTTTAGATTGTGCATCCTCAGCACTAAATTGGGGCACTTGTGACATTAAGGTTTCATAGGAGTTTAGCATTTTCTCCATCCTATGGAAACATGGGAGATCAGGGAAGAAACTAGAGAATGAGTTATCTGACTTCTTCCATTCAGATTCTACTCTTATGAGGTCATCCCACTTCCTTCTCCTATCCTAAACTTCCTATTTATTTAACTTGTTTCTTACAATGTCCTCATCATCCAATGCTTCATGGTCTTTGATCTTTTGCCAAGGAGTCATCCTTTTTAGGGCTATCTACACAAAATTTTCAGGATCACATAATCTGGCAATTGTTGTGGACATTCTACATTGCTTTAAGAAATCATTTATTGCATCAAACATTTTCTTCCCAATGGAAAAATCAAAACCTACCCATAACCTGGGGATAAAGGTTCCCTTCTTGTGCCCCTCTAGAAATTCCTTATATAACCAGGTGATTTGCCATACAAATTCTAAGAATGCAATTCTTGGAGGAACAAATTTAGGAAGAATGTGAGGAGGCTGAGTGCAACCATATACTCTGATGATAGTTATGTAATCAAAAAATGAAAAAATCAGCCCAATTGTGAGAGATTGGCCAATTTGGGACATACTCCCAAGGTCTCAAAAATTTTCTAATCTAATATGGAAGCCTGTGTCTATCTGTCCCCAACTAATTGAAAATTGGATCTACAATCCAATTGCAAAAACATACAAATGATGAATTGATGGATGAACTATCCCATACTTGAGTCCATCCTTGGACAGGGGCCTCTACACATAACTGTGATACAAATACTTCAAGCTCTTTATCCATTGATGCTCTGTTATAGTATAAAATCATGCACATGAGATGAGAATAGTGTTTAAAAGTGGGTGTTGGGTTGTCTGACTGTATTTCTAGTAATGCGTTATGGATAGCATCGACTATGTAACCAACATAGTCATAATCAGTGTTAACTTCTAGGTGTTTGATGTTCATTGCCATCATAAGTATTTCCTAAGACACTATATAATCTCCATCAAAGCCTAGAACCCTACTCAAACCATATACCATGCATTTAACATAGTGGTGAAATAGGGATAAGTCAAAAGGTGGCTTGAAGTTGTCCAAAATCTTCACCAGGTGTCTATCTACTCTGGGCATAAACTTGGGCATTTCATATTTCTTAATCAAATGCTCTCTCTTGGCATAATCATCTTTAATTTTCTTTAAATCAATGTCTGTGCAAAGTGCACCAGTAATTCCAAATACTTCCGCCACTGACCATCTATCTATGGATACTAGGGTTTCTTTATTCTTTTTTCTGATTACCCTAGCTACTGGACATTAATTTTTTGCTAATTCCTTAATGAGACTAATATCAACATAAACATCAAGCATAATTAATTTATCCATATTTAAATCCCATGGATTACAAATTGGAACTGGCTTGACCCTTTTATTCCAAAAATAATGAAACAAAATATTACCAGAATAATCTAGGGTTACCGGATTTCTGCATTGAGACCATCTATTGCTCCATTCCTCCCAGTTTGTGATGTTTGTATTCAGAGTTCCTGGCAGCAACTCAGCAAACTCTTCTGTATATTTCTTCAGTGTGACTTCCTTCTTCTTCCTAGACCCCTATGAGGTAGTGGGAAGAATATCCTTACTCGTCATTTTTCTTTGAATTTTACTGTCTCAAATAAAATTCTCTAAGACCAATAAGCTTTTTCACTCTTCGCAGAAAATCACAAAATGCAGAAATGAGAATTGTACAGAATCAAACTCAATCATTTACACTTATATCCATTAAAGCTTGCATCTTGTCCACTTCAATGCCAAATTCTTGCACTTTCACTGTCATGAAGATTTCATTCTGTCATTAATTCTGCCATCAAATCGTACTATTTGATCCTAGCTGGAAAAGAATGTACACTTTTCTCCCCTCTGGCAGTCATTAGCCTGAAACTAGCCATTTGTCAATCGAGCACAAAATTAGTACACTTTACTCATGTTTTGGAAGGGCTTTTGTGATTGAGCGATGTAACCTTTTATTTTAACCAGTCGCAGACTCGCCATCTATCTTTACCTTGCCTTTCATCTTCTGTGAGGGAGTGATGACCTAATCTGCACTTCATCTTTTGACAATCGCATACTTTCTATCTTTCTACATTTTTATTTTTGGTTCATGCGAGTGAGTGATATTACCTTTCCTTCAACCCATCGCTCATTTTTTGCTCAATATCAATCATCACCTGAATCTTGGCAAGTAAGCGATTAACCACTTATCTTTTAGTCATTCCATAATCGCACACTCGCTGATTTTCAAACTATTACTTTTGGATCTAAGCTAGTGAGCGACATCCATTTTCTTCTTATGCTTCATCTCATTGCGCATTCACGCTGCAAAATATTTCAACTTATAACAATCAGTGAGTAAGTGACACTAACTCTTTTTTTTTCTTTAATCGCATACTCGTTAACAACTTTCCCTTTTCCTTTATCCATGAGCGAGTGAGCGATTTATTTCTTCCTTTAACTTGTCACATACTCGCGAGTTCATTTTTTATCACCTCAAAGCATCAGCGAGTGAGTGAGGTGATGAATGGTCCCATGGTTGCTCAGTCACACATCTTCTAGAATTTTGGAGAATGCCTCTGCGACTGAGCGGCAAGCCTTCAAATTATTACTTTATGCATGCATTTACTGCATTCTCGCACTGCAAAATATAGTTGAGTTATAACCTAAGTGAGTGGGTGACTTCTAGAGCCTAACTTCATCACATAGTCACTGACTTGAAAGACAAAACATAAAACCCAACACAGGTATGTGACCGCTTCATGTTTAACAAGGCTCGCTTGGTTGCAAATAAAAAAGTGGACAACATAACTTTAAAGCGACTGAGCGATATACAAAAGTTTTAAGTCATCATGGGCTCGCTGGTTCAATTTCTTATACAGATAATTCTCAGTGAGTGAGCGATAAACTAAATCATTCTTAACCCACTCAATCATGAACTTACAACCTGGCTTTCACAAAACATTGTGATTGCATGATTTACATATTAAAATTCCCAACCTGCCCTCTCGCACAACTAATCAAGAGCTGATACAATCTCATTGCGACTATGAGATTTTATGCTCTGATGACTTGTTGCCCACTCACACAACTTGGAGACATGCTTAAAAGATAGACACGACAAAGAGATAAACATTTAAACAGAACACAAAGATGAATTTTTGACCCTTTATGCACGGTAAGACCAAAATTTAAACCAAGAAAGTGTAGGAAAAACTAAAAGCTAGAATTTAAAAGAAATTTCTTGGTGTAGTGTTAACATGGTCTCCCAAAAGGAAAAGGTCATTTGGTGATTAAGAGACTGACAAGTATAAAGTGATATATTGTCGCGTAGTCTCCAAATGGTTTAAAGCTTTTAAAATATACTCAGTGACTTAGCCCAACCATCAGATGTTAAGTGTAATAAGATCAACGGTGGTCGCTAAGTCTCCATCAAATCTGCATGAGAGTAAAAGTTCTCGCGACAATGAGATAACCTTTAGTCATGTGGTCTCTGAATTAAAATCAAAAGGTAAAGGTTGTCGTGTAGTCTCTGAAAGAAATATCAGATAGCATTTTTAATCTGTCATTTGGTGACTGAGGTTAGTTGTGGGGCCTTGTAAAGAGAAATAAACACTCAGGGACTTGGTGATAACAGTTAAAGGTAAAGATAAAATTTCAGTAGCGGGGTCTCCAAATAAACTCTGAGTTAAGCATTTCATCTAGAAACTTTGATTCATATAGTCATGTGATCACGAGAAGTGAACTATGGTTATCCAAGTAAAGGAAATCACTCAAGTCACTAGATCTCTAGAAGAATTGGGAGTTGAGAAATTTTCTCAGCAACAAAGAGACACCGCATAATCACATGGTCGCTAAATATAAAAAATGATAAAAGGTGGTAGTTACTAATATGACAACATGGAGATTTAATGTCCAATGACAATCTAGAAGAGTAATTGTTGTATAAAAGGGGTAGCTGAGATGTCTGACACGGAACCAAGCATATGAAGACATGTCATCTTATTCAAATTTTATAAGGGTTTTTCTGAAAGATACACTTATATGAATTTGATTTCCTATCACAGTCATGAACTATGGCTAGGATTTCAATCAATGCCACAGCATGTTAATTTGAAAGAAAAATTGATTGTCTTCTCAATGATGAGCTATGTACTTGGAAGAGTTGCCATAAAGAGTTGTTCGTAGATTCATTTCCACTTATCTTGCATCTAAAATTATAGAGTCAAGAAGTGCTAGGTCTTTTGTGTTCAAAAGCTAGAAATTGAT
>MU227603.1:2364979-2385999 GCA_018584345.1 Thuja plicata | reverse complement strand
TTTGATTTTGATTTGATTTGATTGGTCGAAATTGATTTGAATTGTATGGCTACAATAGATAACATAAATCAGTGATAAAAATCACCTAGGACATTAAATTGATTAAAAGAAATATGCCAAACAGTAATAGGGTCGTTTGGACATAAATCGAGGGCATGATCACACTTAGGGCAAATAGGGTCTATAGTTGCAACAGACCAAATTCAGGTGGTTACACATCCAACATTACTCCTACAACATCCAAAATGATGTAACTATGATGGATCTATGTAACACCAAACAAAAAACTGGAGAATCATTCACACACTTCCTACAGAGATGGAGGAAGATTTTTGCACGATATTCAAGGGTCATTCTCGAAACAGAGAAGATGGAAATCTTCGTTAATAATCTAGTGTCTGAATTGAGCTATGCTCTACAAATGCAAGATTCTCCTAGCTTTGATAGGATGATTAAAAATGCCCTCCGTATTGAGGAAGTCATGGTCAAAAGGGAGAGATCACCCTCCAAAATGAAAACAAAGGCAGCAACTCCAACTCCAAGCCTAAATGGTGGAAGCAAAACAAAAATGTTGTTAATGATGGAGTAGTTGATGCCTCTAACATTAATTCTAAACCTGAAGCATTCAATCTAACCAATGGCATGCAAGCAAGCAAAGATGTGAAGGTAACACCTCCTATTCCCAAAGCGAACAATGATAACAACAAGGAATGAACATGGACTTCAAAACCCCAAAGAACATTCACTCCTTTGGGGGAACCTCTTGAGACTTTTGAAAACATTGGTGGATAACAAGGTTCTTACAATTCCTGATTCTAAACCGTGGGAACCAATGGTCAAACCCAGGTGGTGGGATGATAACTCCTATTGTGTCTTCCACAAAAATAAGGGTCACAAGACTAATAATTGTCTCAAACTTAAGCATGTCATCCAAGACCTCATCAAAGGAGGTAAGATCAAAGTTGATGGACATACTACCAATGAGGATCATACAACATTCAATAAACCATTTCCTATTTACAATCAAGGAGAAACATCCAAAGGGAAAGGTAATGAGATAAACTACACCTATTCCAAGAGTGACAATGTGAATAATGTGCTCAATATTAAAATTTAATCCATCAATGTAATCACAATTAAAGGAGCCTCATCCTCCTTAAATGCTGTCACACAGAGCCAAGCACAGGTTACAATCAAGGGACCTTCAAAACTGACATCAACATCAAAGGTTCCTATTATAACTATTCCTAAACCAGCAGAAAAACATGTGATCACTATCCCTGGAGAAAAATATGACTTGGTAGACCAATTGCAAAGAACCACTACCAAGATTTCCATCTTCGAGTTGCTCAAGATATCCACGATACATAGGGAAGTCCTAGAACAAGCCCTATACACTGCTAATGTTCCAGAAGATATCGATATAGACAAATTTCAAGCGATGGTCAATCACATCTCAGCGCCACACTACCTCTCCTTTTTTGAAGAGGACGATAAGTCATTAACCCATCAACACAATCAACCCCTCCATATCGAAGTCCTTATTCATAAATCCTATGTTAGATGTGTCTTGATAAATGGAGGCGTAGGATTGAATATCTATACACTGGATCTCGTCAAGAGACTAGGTCTCTCAGAACAAATAATTAACACTAGAAACAAGATAACCATCAAAGCTTATGATGAGGAAGAAAGATCCTCCAGGGGTCTTATTGCTCTACCTATCAGAGTCAGACCAATTGAAAGGAATGTTATATGTCAAGTTATAGATTTACCATTGGCCTACAATATTATACTAGGCAGACCATGGATTCATGAGATGCAAGCTGTACCATCCACTTATCACCAATGCATAAAGTTCCCACATAATGGGATAGAAGTGAAAATTACTATAGATGCCAACTACACTTACAACAATATCAAAGCAGGTAGCATGATCCCACACAACAAAGAGGCTATGGATGTCGCTGCTCCTGAAACAACCAAGGACATGGTTATGAAGAGTTTTAGCAAAACTTTGAAACTCAAAGAAACAGGTATGGGGGAATACAAGATGGACTTTACTCTTTCACTAACAGACCTTTCGGTGTCACCGAGATCCTATGGAAAACCATCATCAACATTCACGCCTCTAGCATTCAAAGAGCCAGAAATACACAAGGCAACTGGCATGATAAAGGCATCCACATCTTCTTCAGATAACATAGAAGAACAGGCAGTCTTAGATTGGCTTTACAAAGGAGAACCAGTGGAATCTGAGGTCAAACATGTGAAGATATCCCCATAATAGTATGGAAAGGGATATGATTTTCTCACACAAATGGGTTACAAAGGAAAGGGAACTCTAAATGACACATGACGAGGGATCATTGAACCCATACCCATGGAGTTTCGCCTCAACAGAGATAAAACAGGATTGGGTTTTAATACTCAATCCAACAAACCTACTTCAAAAGAGAGTCCACCTTCTGAAACAGGGAGTGATAAAATAGATGAGATAATATTGGAACCATGGCCTTATGAGATATTACTACATATTGGTATAGAGAATCTTGAATATCAAGGAGAACGCTATGTACCTAGCTTTGAGGTACCACAAGATCTTCACACTCCTTTGCTAGCACAACCTCCCATTCCAGAGGTAGGAGACACCATAGCAACAATCACTCAAGAGATACCCTGGCCACAAAATCTACATCCTAACTGGGGGAAATTGGTCACAATTTCACATGTCCTCGATCTACCTCACTTTGATCTACAAGTAGCTAACCGAGTCCATCAAATCAGCGTTGCTAAATATTTAAACAGATCTGATGATGATATCATGGACTCTCATGACTATGAGTGGGCTTGGCTATCTATTGCCTCTGTAGATATTGGAATAGATACAATTCACATGTTTACAGCTTCCTCAACTCCTAGTAAATGACCAAACACTCCTTTCAATGATACTGATCCTCTTGAAGCAGAAGAAGATTTCCTTCCCCGAATCATTGATGGAGACACTAGTGAATACATAAGTCTACAATAATTTCATAGACTACAAGAAAGAAGCCTCCTTTTATAGAGGGATGATGATGAGATTTCTATTGATGAGTCACTAGTGTTCGATCCCTATATAACTAATAATGACCCTTTTAACAATGATCTTACTCTTATTGATCTAAATATCAAAGAAATTAACTTAACAGATCGTGTCATGTCGGTTAACGGTCTTGATGCTAACATGATGCTGTCCTTCCCAGACTCTGACTCCCTAAAATTGGTACTTCCAGACCTAATTGATTGGACTGAAATAGATCCTATTCCTATCCTTGACTTTCCCAATGACCACTCCCTAGCTTGTTATCTTAATGCTTGTGAACCTTACCCTTCTTCCACCAATGCAAGGAGTGAGAACGTGTCACAAGAGGATATCAAGTTTCTTAGTCACAAACTGAAAAATAAAAAGAAAGAGAAGACTGATGATGAAAACCACTCTGTGGCAATATCAGATCCCAAAATAGTAAAGAAAAAAGACGTATCCAATGGTGAAAACCTCTCAGAGGTTCCAAAGGATGAGACTCTTGATATCCTCCCTGAACACTTTTAGGAAAGATCTTCCGTATTGATTGAACCAACAAAGCCAGTAAACTTGGGCACCATTGAAAATCCTCAAATAGTTCATCTGGCATAATCTTTATTAGAAGAAGAGAAGGTACAGTTCATAGAGTTTCTGAAGGAGAAGAAGATCAACTTCGCATGGTCTTACACTGATATGCCAGGGCTAGATCCTAATCTCATTATGCACCACTTATCTATAGCTCCCGGGATTAAGCCCGTAAAACAAAAACTTAGAAAAATGCATCCTCATGTTGCATTATTGGTGAAAGAAGAATTAGAAAAGTTGTTGAAAGATGGATTTATTCGAGTCATTGCCTATGCAGTGTGGATCTCTAATGTGGTCCCCATTTCTAAAGCCGATAAATCTATTAGGATCTGTATGGACTTCAGAGACCTAAACAAAGCATGCCCAAAAGATGACTTTCCTCTACCAAATATTGACATGATCATAGATCTAACAACAGGCTTTCAGATGTATTCATTAATGGATGGATTCTCAGGCTATAATCAAATCAAGATCACCCCTGAGGATCAAGAGAAAACCGCATTCACATGTGCATGGGGCACCTTTTGCTGGAATGTCATGCCTTTCAGGTCAAAGAATGCCGGTGCAACATATCAATAAGCCATGATGACAATATTCCATGACACGATGCACAAAAACATGGAGGACTATGTCGATGACACATTAGCTAAATCCAAAGAAAGAGGTACTCACATTTCTGAACTAAGAAAGATATTGGATCAAATGGAATAGTTCCAACTCAGGCTCAACCCGAAGAAATGTGCCTTTGGAGTCCAATCAGGCAAGCTCCTAGGATTCATAGTATCAACAAAGGGAATCAAGGTAGATCCTGCAAAAGTAAAAGCTATTCTAGAGATGACTCCGCCACGTAATATCAGTCAAATGAGGATGCTACAAGGGAGACTCTAGTCTATCAGGAGATTCATGTCCCAACTTGCAGATAAGGCACAACCCTTTACTAAGATACTACATAAAGGGGTTACATTCAAATGGGATGAACACTATGAAGCAAACTTCAGAGAATTGAAGGGGTACCTGGCTGCTCCACCTATTCTTATGGCACCTATTCATCGAAAACCCTTACTCCTATACATTTCAGCAACAACTACATCCCTAGAAGTATTACTGGAGCAAGAAGATGAAACAAAGAAAGAACGAGCTATCTACTACATTAGTAGAACCCTAGTCACTTATGAGCTCAATTATAGCATTATTGAAAAAGCATTCTTAGCAGTTGTCTTCGCATCATAGAAATTAAGACACTACATGCTCTCTCATATAGTGAATCTCATTGCTAAGATTGATCCTCTAAAATATCTTTTAAGCAGAACAACATTAACAGGACGTTTGGCAAAATGGGTCCTAATTCTAAGTGAGTTTGATATTGAATATGTAGAACGGAGAGCTATCAAAGGACAAGTACTTGCAGATCAATTGGCTGATTCACTACTCCAGGATCATGAACCTTTACTAATTTAATTCCTTGATAAAACAATCATGCATCTCACTGAACATCCATGGAAGATGTACTTTGATGGTTCATTCACTCAACAAGGATCTGGAGCAGGGGTCCTCTTCATAACTCCACAAGGATACAAGATTTCCAAATCTTACAAATTGATGTTTCCATGCAGCAACAATATCTCAGAATATGAAGCATTGGTCAATGGCCTCAAGCTGGCCATGGAATGGGAGATCATAGAGTTATACGTGTATGGTGACTCCCAACTAATTATCAATCAAGTTAAGGGGGAGTATCAAACGAAAGATGAAAATGTGATGCCCTACAAATAATTAGTTGATGATCTAAAGAAGTACTTTTTCTTCGTCACCTTCCAGCAGATACCAAGATCAGAGAACAAGGCTACGAATGCTATGGCTACCTTGTCATCCATGATACAGTTGGAGGAGCATCAATTCTGCTATGACTTCTTGGTGGAAGAAATATCCTATCCTGCCTTTGCTAACCCTGAATACTAGGTAATATGTGCCTTGAATACCCCAGATCAATCTTGGTATGCCAATATCATTGCGTTCCTTTTTTATCAAACCATTCCCGCCAATCTATCCAAGAATGAGAAAAGATCCCTGATTAGGACAACATCATGTTACGTCCTCATAACTAACAACCTATATCGACATAGTCTTGACGGTACACTTCTTCGGTGCTTAGAACTCGAAGATTCCGATCTAGCATTAAAAGATGTCCATGAAGGTGTATGTGGATCACACTCGAATGACTTTTCATTAGCTAAGAAAATACTCAGAGTAGACTATTATTGGCCTACCATGGAGAAAGATGCTATTCAATTTTCAAAAGCATGTCTTAAATGCTAGACACATGGAAACCTTATTCATGCTCCTGCCAGAGAACTTATACCTTTCATAACACATTAGCCATTTCAGCAATGGGCCTTTGACTTGGTTGTACAAATATTTCCCAACTCTTCAAATGGACACAAGTTTATCATTACAACCACTGAGTATTTCATGAAGTGGGTCGAGGTCGTGCCGCTAATCAAAGCCATTGAAAAATAGGTGGCTATGTTCATTCTGAACTACATTATTTGTAGATATGGGATACCCTCTTCAATTGTGACAGATAATGGGGGCCAATTTAAAAATCAAGACATTGATGACCTTTGTGAACAATTCCATATTACTCAACATTTCTCCTCAATCTATTATCCTCAAGGTAATGGACAGGATGAGGCATCAAACAAGAATACTCTCAAGATTCTACAGAGAACTGTAAGCAAGTCTGGCAGAGACTAGCATCTACAACTGAATCCAACACTATGGGCCTACAGAACAAGCATAAGAACACCAACTGGAGTGATGCCATTTTCTCTAGTCTATGACGCTGAAGTAGTATTACCTATTGAGGTTGAAATCCCATCTTTGCGGATAAATTTACAAGGACTGGTTACTGATGAGCAATATTGCATAGATAGGATAAATTCCCTGGACCTACTAGATGAGCGCAGGCAAAAAGCGTTCGATCACCTCAAAATGTATCAAGCACATATGTCCAAAGGTTACAACAAAAAGGTCAAACCACACAAATTTGAAGTAGGAGATCTCGTCCTCAAGGAGAATCCTAAGAACTAGCTTAATAGGGAGCAGAAAGGAAAGTTTGAACCTAACTGGCTGGGACCTTATGTTATCACTGCTACTTTTAGGATTGGAGCTTACCAATTAGCTACACTTGAGGGAGACGTTCTTCCAGATCCTATCAACACTCTACATTTGAAGCGGTTCTATGCCTAATGTTCGGCTAGCAGAGCCTGTATAGAAAAAAGTTCTTGCAAAATACAAAAAACATTCAGAAAATTGATCTTGAAGAAATCCAAAAATAGTGGAAAAGGTCTCTCAAAAAGGGTATCCTTGGTAAAAACCTAGTAAACAGGCGCCTTGATACTACAAAAACATTCAAAAAAGAAAAAATAGCAAAAAAATTGAAAAAGAAAAAAAGTGCCTTGATGAGCACCTGGTAAAACAGACATCTTGCTAGCAAAAAAAAAAAAAGATCTTTCCAAGTGGTGAAAACCTGGCAATCAGGCATCACTTGTGTTCTGCGCTCCATCTATCAATGCACTACTGATGCTAGGCCTTCATAATTTTTCCTGTGCTCATACGCTGACTTCATTTTCCTACATGACTATCTTGTCCTCGCTTGGGATTTGTCTATCTTTACGTCTTAGGAATAAGTCATTCTGCACTGGGGGCATCTTTACTTGCATAGTCAGTTGCGGTTGCTAGGTTTCTTTAGGATGGTTTGCCTCACATACACAATGTTTCTCAATACATGCAAAATAATGTCACTTTCCAAAACAAGGGTGTCTTTTCAAAACATGGGACATGACATTTACATTCAAAAGCATTCCTACAAAGCCATATTGGATCGTAAACATGAACGGATTATCCTATCGATGCACAGAACTAGAACACCATATTGCTTATATTCTCATTTTATGATTGATGAATCTTTACTGTGTTTGACAGATGAATGAACAAGTACTACTTAAAACACATAGTTTTCTATTAGTTTGATTATGATTCTTTAGTGTCCTAATGATGTTTTCAACTAGGGGCATCTAAGTAATTATGAATTTTATTTGATTGATTTTCAATTGATAAATTATTATGTCTTCTTAGTTGCTCAATGATGTCTACGCAAAAACAAAGAGTCACAAGGATAGGGGACATAATGTTTTCTTAAGTTTCTGCATATGGTGATTGTTCCAAATGATCCTATAAATTTCACTTGACTTTGATGTTTATGGTAAGAGCTGCCACTATGGGTGGATAGCTGCATATATCTCGATCTTTGTTATGTGTAAACTATGGTGAGTTTGACACAATTTCCTTGTCTGTTTTCTAATCCAGATTCTCACTAAGGTATACGAATCATAATGTACCCAAGGATATGAATTTTCAAGGTCATTGCGGGTCCAATATCTTGCCTTACTCAGAATCTGGTATATTAAAAGGAAGGTGACTATTTTTATCCTGGCTTCTATTCCTTGATGCCTAAGTCTATTTCTGACATTCCCATAAAACATAGTATTCATATTATCATAATATCAGTGGGTATTAGTGATGATTATACTATCAGGTGGTATCTATTCTGACAAAGCGCCCAATGATGATAAAAAATGTTGCAAAATTTGCTAAATTAGTGACAAGTCCTAAGAGTCTTCATATAGTTTCATTTAGAGATTGCATGATGCATTTATCAACAGAAAATAACAACATAAGGAATTTTAAGCTAAAAAATGGTTCCTATCTTCTTCTGAATCATCAAGTTAATTACATCATCTATATTACTGATATTAAATATCGTTGCACATCCATAGCATACATTTTGCATTCATTGGAAAGAAGAAACAAGACAATACAAAAATCTAAAGCATCCATGTCTTGCATTTTTACCTTTACATCCTAAGTACATCCATACATATATTTTGCATAAACTGAAAAATCAAAAGAAGCATGCATTTACATTTTCACATAGGTATCATTTATAAACATATTTATATCAGTAATGGCTCATCATATCCAAAATCATAAAATGATGTTATCATCTGCAAAATTAACTCATCACAAGACCAAGATATCATCACATGTGAAAAACATATACATTTACCACATCTATGAAAGCAAAGAGAACTCATGAAACATGTCAGAAAAAAGAAACTGCATCAGATATATATCATCATAACATGGTACAAATCAAAGCATAAAGTGTATCAGAAAGCATAAAGTGTATCAGTGAGCATAAAGAGTATCAGTACACCAAAAATAATCAGATAGATGAATGTCATCTACAAAAATGGATCTCAGAGGGATCCAAATATACAAAAGAAGGGATCTCAGCAGGATCCATATATACATATATGATCTCAACATGTACATGTCATACAAAAATGATACAAACATCTCAGCTCTGTCCCACCCCCTCTCCCTGGTCAGGAGGACGAGGATGAGGTGGTGCAAAAGGCACTAATGGAGGTGGCATGGCCCCCTCTGACTACTGGGCCACTTGAGAAAATGAAGGAGCTCTCTGCCCCTCTAGAACTACTGCATGATATAGGGCATAATAATACGCATCCCTCTATCCCTGATGGACTGTTGTACGGGCCTGTGCATCCCTCTCTACCCTTAGTCTCTCCATCTTTCTATCCCTATCTATGAGCAAGGCATCTGATATAGCCAACCTAGACTCTGCTGCTATGGCTTTGGCCTCCAAGGCTGTAATCTGAGCTTGGAGCTGCTCCCTCTCCTGCTCGCATCTCAACAAAGGATCTGCATCCCTGCCTGCATCCTGCTCAGGTGCCTCCTGCTGCCTCTGACGTTGTTTCTCACCTGTGAGCAATGGGCCAGTATCTCACCATAGGGCTGCGAATCTGAATCTCTATCGTCTGCCCTGCCCACTACCGCTTGCACCACCTATATCCATGGCCTCTCCTCCACCACCTCTGTCATCTCCATCAGGCCCATCATCTTGAGGAGGACGCCAAACGTCCCTACCACCATCTCTACCACCATCATGGCCACCATGTCTCCTAGGAGCCTTGTCTCTACCTCCTCTACCCTTGATAGGTCAGTCATCAGGATCGTAATCAAGTGGCTCCTCTATGCAAGGAATGATCTCCTTTAGAACAATGAATCAAGGAAATGGGTACTGGAGCATCTCGGCAGCATAACCATCAGATACACCTGCATCCTCTATGTCTGGCCAGAGATCCCAGTCTATAGCAACCATGTCCCTGATCTCCTGATGTGTAGTCTCATAAGTCAACTGAGCACCCCATAAAGGTGTCTCATCTTGGGTACGGGCATATACTGCAACATCCTCTTTACGACCCTGTCACCAACCATATTGCCTCAGAACTCTGGTGATAAAAAAATGTTCTATAATGTACCTCGTCTGGCCAATCAGATATCTTCTCTGACACAAAAATGGTACCTGCCAGGCATCAGAAGTCCACACCTCGCAGTCTAGATATGGTTGCCAGATAACCTCTATCATATCATCAAATAACCGGCGCCAGTACTCGACCTTGCCCAGATGGGGCTGTTGTAAAAGGCTTGCATATATGTATACATAGGGCTACTTAGGTGCCCTCTACCTATCTACAATTGGCCGTGTGATAGAGATGTTCTCCCAAGCCCAAATCTGAAGAATGAGTATGCCCACAGTCATACTGCGGGTGTGATGGTATACAATCTCATGGAGCTCTCTATACATATGCGCTAATATACAGCTCGCCTAGGAAAAACATCGCTGGTGAACGATCATCTACTTGACCATGCTCACCCAGCCAACCAAGAATCCATGCTGACCCCTATCCGGCATGAGGATGCCTCCTACCAAGCCTGCTAAGAACATAGCTAATCGATCATAGTGATCGACCATGTAATCCCATGACAAGTATCTCCGGTCTATGGTATCATCCTGAAAGAATTTGCGAGTAGTACCAATCGCCACGCCAGCTCTAGACTCAAAGAAGACCTCATGTCCAACCATCGATATGCGGAATATCCTCCAGACATCCTATAGAGTCACAGTAATCTCTCTAGTGGGTAAGTGGAAGGTGTTGTGCTCACAATTCCATCTCTCGGCCAAAGCAGTCAACAACCCACAGTTTACCCCGATCTCGGGTAAACCCATCATGGACCGTAATCCACATCGAATCACAGTCGACTACTCATCATCTGATAAATGTCTTGACAACACAAGGACACACACAGGGTAAGTGCCGCGAAATGCGACTACCTCAAACTGGGCCTGATTTTGGACACAACAATAAAGTATCAGCATCCTATCTACAAACAGGGGTAGCCTCCTAAACAACTAAGTCATTTCAAGCTTGCAAGACACAAACATATCAACACATTAAAAAATCTAAGTCTTCTACCATATGCGATCTTGAAAATACAGGATGTGATTGCGTATACGGGATGCGATCCTAAATGCGGGGTGTGATCCTAAGCAAACAGGATGTGACCCCCTGATGGATTTCATAATTAAACAAGGAAAAACCTAAGGTACTAGATGCGATCTGGGAAATATCAGATGCGATGCAAAAATCTGGAAAAACTGGATACGATCCGAGAAAAACTGGATGCGAGTCTGGATTAGCAGGATGCGATCCGAAATCCCAGATGCGATCCTAAATTCAAAAGGCTATAACTATCACAAAAATGCATAAAATTGAAAATTGCAAAATTCACAGAGTATTTTATCAAGCACTTACCGGCGGTGGGTAGTCGGCTGGTCACTGATGTCGTCGGCTCATCTCAAAATGGTGCTTCGTCACGGGGACTACCATCTTCTCTATAGAGCTCTCTGAATTTCTATGGAGGAAAGTGCAAATGAATAGTGAAATGGTAATTTTGGAGGCTTATATGGATCTTCTGAGACATTTAGGGGTTCCACAACTGCTCTTGGATGACTGCAAATTCATTTCTATTCTCTTTTTACTCGATCATGAACCAAATCGAAGGTATCTACGATGTTTTCAGCAACACAGTGTCATTTTTGTGACAATTTTGAAACTTATGAATTTGCTTCATTTGTTCCCCACATTGGTAAATACTGCACATTTCCTCATACATCTTGGTCTAAACATCATTTTATCTTCCTTATCATTCAAATTTTCACGTAATTAACTTGGTAATCATGTGTTTATTTTTAAAGCACACCTTCTTCTACTCCACTCTTTCTTTCCCAACCGCTTCCTGCAAGTGATACGTTCAACTGAGGGATTTATTTCTTTTCCTTCGATTTCGTTCCCGAGGGGGCATGATCACACTATCATCAATTAAATTTTTTCTTGAAACTGCATTAAAAATGACTTCGTTATCAAACAAACTAGGGGCATAACAGTTTCCTTGACTAAAGTTGGAACTGTTGGATAGAAAGCTTTGGTTCTCATGAGCTAGATATCTTATGTTTCCTCATTTTAAAAGATTTTTTTTAAGCTCCTAGAAGCTTCATACTGGATTTTTTATGACAACCAAGTTCAGAATCAGTATTATCAATCTTTGGATGACAACCAAGTTAAGAATTGGTATCTTTAAAATCTTTTATTGATCTTTGGATGACAACCAAGTTCAAAATCAATTCTATTAGTTTTGTTCGATCAAGTGCGAGACTGATCTCATCAACATTTCGTTCGACAACCAAGAATGAAGTTCTCAATCTTTCTGAAGTCAAAATTAAAAACTTTCTTTGAATCAATGCGCTGCTCGCACATCAATTCAAAGAGGAGCAAATGTAACCACCTGAATTTGGTCTGTTCCAAATATGGACCCTATTTTCTCTAAGTGTGATCATACCCTCAATTATGTCCAAACGACCCTGTTACTGCTTGGCATAATTCTTTGAATCAATTTAATGTCCTAGGTGATTTTTATCACCAAATTATATTAACTATTATAGCCACATGATTCAAATCAATTCAAACCAATTAAATCAGACCAAAATCAAATATGGCTATAGTATTTAATTATAAAGGAATTAAATAAATCCCTAAATCAATTACCCACTTGCAATAACCCAATCCCCTAGCCTATTTAATTTAATTAAAATGGCTATAGTCCCCTAATTATTAAAAAGCAATTAAATTTTTTAAATAATTAATTCCTATATTTTTAAATGAATTAAATAAGTTTAATTCATTTATTAATATTTCCCTAAACCCCAACCTAACCTATCTCAACCACTTCTACCCTGGGTTCTAACCCTTCTCAACCCATTCATCCTTGCTAATCTAATCCTAATCCTAATTCTACCCTAAACCACCTCCTAATGTTGTCACATTCCATTAAGGAATGATTAACAGCTCAACCCACTTGGGAGAGTAAACTTTCTCAAGCTTGACTCTCTCTAAGTCCACTTTCTCAAGCCACCCTCTTACACCCTTCCCATGCTTCTTTAAGGCTTTCATTAATGCCTTATTAATGAAGATGCCTTAAGCCTATGTCTCCTCCATGCCTTATTAATGCCTTGGGCATAAATGGTTCTTACACCTCCATTAATGAGTCTCTCAACTCATTAATTCACCTTGTCCCCCTTCTCTCTCTCTCTCTCTCTCATTCTTCTATTTATAGAAGCCATTTTTGAGAGTAAATAAGCCTTCACCTTAGATTTAAAATACATTGTTATGCTGTTGGATTAATCCTAGACTAATATTTCACTTCTTATTTCATGCTCTTACATTGTTATTATTCACATGTTTAGAGCTAGAATGCTTGTTTATCATCTTTTTAGTTTGTTTTAAACTAAAAATCTTTCATGCTAGGTTGTATTCGTCACTGATTGTAGCATATTCTGAGGGCTAATATGTTACTAATCACACTCCTCTTAGTTAGAAGGCAATAGGTCGATATTAGTGGGTTTTGTATGCTTTATCTAACCTTTCGAGCTAATGAAATGACTTATTGAGTGTTTGTGTCTTTCTTAACAGGTTCACAAATACACACACACATTTCTAGTGGAGACGTTATGCCACCCTGCCTATGACTCTCCTGATTCCCGAATGATATTTTTAGTCATTGGACATGATTCATCCCACTACCACCACATCTACTGTTATCTCTGTGACCAAATTATTCTTGACACATACACTAGAAATGAAAAATGTCACCTAATCTGCAGTGCTTCACGGTATGTCATTGTAGAAAATGACTTGTATAAACAGGGTCTAGATGGTACCCTCCTTAGGTGTCTAGAACTTGATGAGTCCAAATGTGTGTTAGAAGAGGTACATGAAGGCATTTGTGGTTCTCACTCAAATGGTCTGACACTGGCTCGTAAACTTATTAGAGCTGGTTATTATTGGCCTGATATGGAGAAGGAAGCTACATAGTTTTCCAAGTCCTTCAAACAATGTCAACTCCATGGTAATTTGATTCATGCTTCAGCCAAGGAGCTTATTCCCTTCATCACTTTTTGGCTATTTCAACATTGGGCTTTCAACTTAGTGGGTCAGATATATCCATCTTCTTCGAGAGGACATAAGTACATCATCACTACTACAGATTATTTTACTAAATGGGTTGAGGCAGTACCTCTCAGTGTAGCTGATAGAAAATCTGTAGCTATGTTCATACTAAACTACATTATCTGTAGATATGGTGTACCTTCCTCTATAATCACTGACAATGGGGGACAACTCAAGAACAAAGATCTAAAAATTTGTGCACTAAGTTCAAGATTGTTCAGCATTGGTCTTATATTTATTACCCCCAGGGTAATGGGCAGGCTAAAGCTTCCAACAAGACAATTCTCAAGATCCTACACCGTACGATACACAAATCTGGATGAGATTGGCATCTCCAGATTAATCCAACTTTATGGGCCTATCACACCAGTATAAGAACGCCAACAGGGGCCACGCCCTTTGCTCTAGTCTATGGTGTAGACGCAGTATTGCCTGTTGAGGTTGAGATTCCTACCTTGTGAGTCTCTCTGAAGGGCCTCATTACAGATGATGATATCCGAATATCTCGGCTACAAGAGCTAGAATTTTTGGATGAACGTCGGAAGGTGGCGTTCAATTATCTCAGAGCATATCAAAAAAGGATATCTAAGAGCTATAACAAGAAGGTTAGACCAAGAGACTTCCAAATGGGTGATCTCGTCCTGAGAGAGAAGCCTAAGAATCAGCAACAGCAGACTCAGAAAGGGAAATTTGAGCCAAAATGGCTTAGCCCTTATGTTATTACTGCAGTATTTGGGTCTGGTGCTTATCAGCTCTCCACTACAGAGGGTGAACAACTCAAAGAGCCCATCAACGCTCTTCACTTGAAGAAATTCTACAGTTGAGATATCTTTTGAATGCTCATGTACATACTTCATTCTAAGAAAATCCTAAAAATTGTAAAATGTCCTGAAAAAATGATCATCTAAGTGAAAACCTAGCAAACAGGCGCTTTGATGTATCTATTATCCTGGTGAAAACCTGGTAAATAGGCACCTTGATAATACCAAAAAAAATGAAAAAATACAAAAATACAAAAAAAAGAACAAAAAAAATTAAAAAAATGAAAATACAAAAAAAGAGAAAAAGAGAAAAATGTGCCATGGATGAAAACCTGGTAATCAGGCGTCATGGTAGCAAAAATAGAATTTCTGCCAAGATGGTGAAAACCTAGTAAACAGGTGCCTCTTCTTTCGCAATGCTTTATCTGTCGCAGCATCTCTTGGCTTTCTCGCAGTTGCTAGTTTTCTTTCCTGCTTTAGTTCACTTTCCTGCTTTAGTGTGATCATGCATTTGCTTTCAGTCATCTTCAAGATTTTTCTCGACCTGACATGGATTGAAATTGGTCACACTTGGGGGCATGTTCCTGGTCTAGGGGGCATTGTCTTATCTTTTGGAGTCTTTCTCCTCTTACATCGGTCACCAGTGGATCTCACTGCATCTACCTACCGATGTTCCGTAGCACTTCATCTCTTCTTGAGACTCTCTTTTGTATCAGCCAACAGTGGTTCTCACTGTGTCTGCCTGTTGATGCCTAGATCTTGTTATCGATCTTTATGCTTGAGAATCTCTCTTGCGACAGTCATCAGTGGTTCTCACTGAGTTGGCCTACTGTCACTATATTGCTGAGATTTATTCCTTCATTTCGCTATTTGTTTGTTTGGCTTCGACCTGTTCGTTACTTGGGGGCATGGCTCCCCATTTTGATCGCTCTTCGGTTTACACTTGAGTCAGTAATCTTGTCAAAGGACAACTTTCTACTGGCACAAACTGGTGTTTCTCAACACTCTCTTTAGACACATCTGTGTTTTTCAACACACATCGGATATCTCGTGACGTAAATATCTCTCAATAGCAATCAAACACAATGCACTCACAAGCACAATGGTGTTTTTCAACACCCTAAACATAGACACATTTCGTAAGCCTTGAAACATGCTAAGATATGAATGATTCTTTCTTTGTATGATGTCTATTCTCATGAATTTCATTAATATTTTCTTTATCTACTGCTTATTGGTGTGGTTTCGATGATTTGGAAATGTCAAATAAATAGGGTTTATGTGATAAGAGCCTCTGCATTAAGGTGGAAAAGCCTCACATCCCTCGATCTTGTTTATTTGTACGCCAAGGGGAGGTTGGAACTATCTCCTTGACTATTATTGCTTTGTTTTTTTACTTGCGAACTCTTACTACATCAAGCTGGAAATAATGTTTAGGTCACCTTGGCTTTTGTGCCTTGGTGCTTATGTTCATTTCCTACATTTTATCTAATGAAATTCATATTCATATTCCTATGGTCGCAGCAGCACCAGTAAGGATTGTATTGACTCCGATGATCCAAAAGCACTCGATGATGATAAATACGATGAGTCCAACAACCAAGTCCTAGGATTGCATTTAGCTTAGGCTTGCATTTTTCATTTTAGCCTTGCATCACGGCAATTTTGGTGCTCTCTTCATTTGTCTTATCATTCTTCAAAGGTCCTCATCTTTCAACAGGGTTTCTTCTCAACTACACGAGTAGGACCTCGATCTTCGTTTGCATTCTTTTGGTTAGTACCTATTGTATATTGTGATATCCTATATGAGATGATTAGTACCATTGCATTCATTGCATTACATACATCTCCATACATTCATTTGCATTTATATATCCATAAACATGTGCATCCATTATAAGCATAAATCAAATCTTACATAGCATTTATCCATCTAACATCTATCATAGCATTTTTTATACATCAATAAAACATGAGCATAAACATTTGCATATTCATCCATGGCATACATTTCTAATCCATACATCTAAATCATATAGGAAAACATATCATAAAACATACACATCTGAAGAAATATATAAACATGTACAATGATGCCAAAAATTGAGCTCATATATATATATATATATATCGATCGGTCAAATGTACAAGGGTGCTACTCAAGCACAATATGTCAAAATGGTGGTACATTGTATATCAAGATCTAACCACCTGGTGGAGATGGAGGGGGTGGAATACCCTACTGTTGAGGGGGTGGCATGCCCTGCTGCTGAGGAGGAGGTACTGGTGGAGGTGGTCCCGGTGGAACGACCCGTGCACCAGCATACTCTGCAAAAGGCTGAATCTGATCCGTTGCCTCAAGAACTGCAATAAAGTATGCAACATAGTAATAAGAAGCCTGAGTAGCCTTGTATCTAGTCTCTAGCTATGATCTAACTAGTGACTCTCGCAACCCATGGATCTCCCGGTCTCTCTCAGTTACCCGAGTCTCCTGAATAATCACCTGCGTGTGGAAGTCATCACGCTCCCTCTGAGACTATCGGGCTCTCTCTCTGACTCTCCGGAGAGCCTCCTGCAATTTTGCTACCTATCTGCCTGTTGGAGGATCAGTCGTAATAGCATCAGTCATGATAGTATCATCTCCTTGCTCAGCGGCTCTGTCTTGACTGCTACTGGGCCCAGCACCTAGATCTAATCCCATGGGTCTAACAGGAAGATCAATCTGAGCTATCCTAAGTCGTACAAATCTCTCCTGCTACTGTAAAGGTGGATGCTGTCCCTATGGCTACTGTACCTATGGAGGGACCTACTACTATGGTGGTGGTCGTACCACCTATTGTATATGAGGGATCGATGCAATAGAAGCTATAAATCTAGGGAATGGATGCGCTAACATGTGATCTCTATATGCAGGTGTCACACCCGCATTCATCACTGCGGCCATATAATTCCACCTGGCTGGTGGTACCCGGGCATCTATCATACTGCAACCCTTGTCAAGCTATTGCTACCAACCCTTCTTTGTCTCATCTATGAATCGGGCGTAAGTGCAATACTCCAGAGACACATCCCGCGGCCTCTTGAACTGGCGCAATACGTGCGTGAGCAAGAAGAGCTCAATTATAGTAATAGTATGCCCAATCAAAGGACGTGAATAGAACATGTATGATAACTCATGGTGAGCATCATCCCACACCTCAGTGGCTATCCAAGGCTTCCATATGACTGTGGCCATATCATCTATCTGTGATCTCCACTGCTAGGTCTTACCTAGCACAGGATGGGTCATCGGTCCTGCATACCTGTATATGTATGGATCTAAAAGGTGTCGTGTATCATGAAATATCGACCTGCATACAGGAATGTGCTCCCAAGCCCAGATCTGAAGGATGACGACTCCTACTGCCATGGTACGTGCACCTCGATACACAATCTCATGCATCTCATGGTACATCTAAGCAAGCATGCACTCGCCCCATCTGAAAGTAACTACAGGAGCGGCCAACATCTTTTGTAATATGCCTCCCTAGCTGCACTCTAATCTATGCTGACCATGATCAGGAACCAGGTGACAAATTAGGAATAATGCTAATACAAATGCCAGTGGATGATCTCTGCCATAGCTATGTATCAACTCCTCCAATGAGATGGCTCGGCCCATCACCAGATCATCCTGAAATACTGCTCTCAAAGCATGTGTACCTGCTTTAGGCTGCGTGTCGTAGTCCACGCGAGCTCCATGGAAAGGCACTCTCAAGATCTGGTATACGTCCTCGGGAGTGACCGTCATCTCCCCTTGTGGCAAGTGAAAGGTGTTCGTCTCCGAGTGGAAATGCTCAACCAGGGGACCCAGTAAGCTATGATTTACCTGAATATTAGGTGCATCACGAAGGTAAGTCAATCCCAGCCCATCAATGTGGGCACCATTAGCATCTGATAATCTCTACAACAGCTCACCCATAACATAATGATGTGATCGAAAACTAATGTCAGGGAAGTCGACCTGCAAAGCAAGTGATAAAATTGGATCAGTACCTCAACAATGATGATTTTTCAAAGCAAAAGACAACAACTATAGCTACGGACCTATCCTACACACAGTTTTGAGATATTGCAACTGGCTAACTCTGCGAAGTAAGAAAATGACAACTTTTGAATTTTGGCCAGTTTTACATGCAAGGAAACTCTTTTCCTGTGCAAGGAAACTCTGCTCCCGCATGATCTTTCTAACTCACGTGAGGTGGGATGTGTTCCCACATGAGATTTCTAAAATCTCGCGCGGCCCAAGCACACTCTTCACGCGAGCGGAGGGGAGGGGCCCATGTGAGGAACCCCTGACCTATGTGAGGAAATAGATTCCTTGTGCAAAAGGTGACCTAGGCCAGCGCAAGGAAACTATTTCCTCATGCAAGATTGGACGTGACAAACTTTAAAAGGGCCTAAAACATGCTAAATGCTAAAAATTGATCAATTTTTTTTCTAAAATACAGGATCAAGTTGCGATTACTTACAGGTGTGTCATACTCCGGTGGTCGGTTGTGTCATTGGGAGCGCTCAAATCAGTGTAAATGCACATGAATGCTCTCAATATCAGCTGGAGCCCTCACCATCACTAAAGTCAAAAGGTGAATAATGCTTTGAAAATAACCCCTCTGGGCCTTATATAGCCTTTGACCTAATTTTTTAAAGTGCTCTATTTTCCGCAAAAATTGCACCCTTGGCTAAATGGACCGTTCTGAATCCATTTTCCTGATCGAAATTGAAATCTGACACTCTTAAGTAGCTCAAAATTACATTTTAAAATTTTGGGACTGACGCGATCGATGCTTGTGCAGTCAATTTTCTGACATTGCTTTCTTGTCAGGATTATCTCTTGTTATCTTTTTCTCATCTTCTACAATCTTTTCATCAAATTCAATTTTGGTCAAATATGGTCAAACCTAATCAACAGGACCTCTCAATCACTCTAAATCAATTCTGCTTTCTCTTGATTTATCTTTGATATCTCTAGTTGATCTTTGATCTTATTTCTATCTGTGATTTCTCACTCTCATCATTATGATGTGTCATCTTTTGATTTTGCTCCCAAGGGGGCAAGATGATTGCATCATTGAATCTTTTCGCATTATTCTCGAATCAGTCTGATCTAAACCAAATCCCAATCGCTAGGGGCATCTCATCACTAGGGGCATATTTAGTTTTTCGTACCTTATGGTCAAAATTGGATATTTCATGATCTTGAATCTCTAGGGGCATCTCAATGTCTCGCATCTTTTTATCTATCTTTCTAGGTATCTGAGCAATCTAACTCAGATCCTCAAGGATCAAGCTTCATTCTGGAGATGATTCTTGAAATCTCATTGGGTATTGGGGCAATCTAACCCTAATTCCTGAAAGTTACGCTTCATTCTGAAGATGGCTCTCAAAAACTCTTTAGACTGTTATCTAGGAAATCTAACCTAGATCTTAGAGGGCTAACCTTCGTATTGGGGCAATCTAACCCTAATTCTAAAGATATTCCTAGATCTTCATCAGCTATCAGTGGACATTGGGGCAATATAACCCGATTCTAATCTTCTCTCAGATGATTCTGCTTCTTAATCTGATCGGTGTCTTGGCAACCTAACCTAGACTTCTGAAATCTTCATCTTCACATCAGACTATTCTTTGAATCAATGCACTACTTGCACATCAATTCAAAGAGGGGCAAAATGTAACACCCCATAATTGG
Organism: Thuja plicata; assembly: GCA_018584345.1. Lineage (NCBI taxonomy): Eukaryota > Viridiplantae > Streptophyta > Pinopsida > Cupressales > Cupressaceae > Thuja > Thuja plicata. The sequence goes on along the minus strand of MU227603.1, from coordinate 2,365,365 downwards.
CACCTTATAATCCAATCAATTTTGGTGCATTTTCTCATCTTCAAAGTCCTATTGTACTAGGCAAATTCTTCTCCTAATTGAGTTTAATTGAGTGAGTCTCAAATGCAGAAAACCCAAATTTGCATAAATCTGACATTATATTTAATTCCTAAATTCTCAAGGTTTATTAGCTAAAAATCCCTATGATTAATTAATTTAATTTTAAAGTCCTAAGTGATTTTAAATTAAATTAATTCCACCCCCTTTAGCTAATATACATAAAAGGAATTGAATAGTTATTTAATTGATTGGGTGAATTATCCTCAAAAAGGAATTCCATAATTCCATGTGAAAGGTCACTCATGTGGCAATAATCCATCCTTTTAATTAAATAATTCATGCTTTTT
>MU227603.1:2347159-2357624 GCA_018584345.1 Thuja plicata | reverse complement strand
GAATTAAACCATGGCCATATCCCTGCATGCTCAAACTCGATGTCAGTACATTATAAAAAACCACTTATATTAATAAACATTTCAACCTAAAATGATAGCATCTTCTAAACAATATACATGTGTATACGTCTACATCATATAACATTACATATTTGTAGAAGCAAGTGTTAGCATCAAATTCTCGAACCATGATTTCATTAATGAACATAATATCAAAGATAACCAAACAAAGCTGAATACGTATATCATGAAAAATCAAGGTATCAAAATAAGCATGTGTATAGATATAAAGAGTACGGTAACTGTGATCATCAACAAAACCTGTAACAACTACTCATAAGGTCCAAAAGACGACATGCATAAACCATAATGTCAATACTCAAAATATCATCCAGATGAGTCAAGTGTCGAAATGAAAGTCAAACTAGGACAGGTCAGGGCAGGACCTCACAGAAGAAGAGGTCATAGGATCTCTCTGGTAAAATTGTTAATTGCATGTGATTGCCATCAGACAAGACGATCTTGTATCTATCATCCTGATTTTCAAAGATAGCTAGCCTCTTGAAGGATAAGACTTGAAGAATGGGATTTGGCACAAAATCTCCAGTATTTATTGAGCATATTGCATTGGTAGTCAAGACTAGTTCCATTTTAGTGGCCTACAAAAAATTCTTCAGTGAAATAAGGGAGATTTGAAAAGGGATGGTAAGTTGCTTTAATCAACCTAGGTAATGCTTACATGAAGTGTAAAATAATTGATAGATTAATGTATACATATAGATTAATTTCGATATATATATGTACATAATATGCATGTAATATATAATAATGATAAAAGGAAATAGCTCCAAAATAGAGACATATACATATATACCTATATTTATAGGTAAAATCAAAATTTTGAATACATTGAATTTATTTATTGAGAGCTTATAAATGAATTTTTTAAATACAGATGAATGGTAACTCACACTATCTGTGGTCCCTCCTTAGTTGGAAGAAGTAGAGCTCATTTCCTTTTACATATTATCCTGCAAAATATATGATTCATGAAAGTATATGTACAGAGTTAGTTACATCTAAATTCATTTGAATAAATACGTTCCATATGCATATATTAAATATATAACAAAAACTGAAAATTACGATAGAAAACCGTTGTCGAGTTAGTAGATTCTGATTGCATGGTATTTATTGCAACCACACTTTTGTTGTGGTTACTATTTAGTAAATTAGTGAGAGAGAAGGAAGGTACTATGAATAAGGATGACAAAACAGTGATATGAGATTTATGGAGGCCAAAGTCGTATTATAGCATTGTGCAAGATAATAACTCAAATAAATTACCATAGGTGATAGAAGGTTAGACCTTTTTCAGATCATACATGACAAATATGTATGGGGCAGATTTAGTCCTTACCTTAAACTGTGCATAGCTATGTACAAATCTCATTGCAAATTTTAAATTATTGTCTAGTACCACACTTGCTGGTCATACGAGAAGTGAATAATATTGTGATATTACAAAATATTTACTATTTTGTGCACATGAATTGTTTAACAAAATGTCTCATAATTATAAATTCTAGATTTAATTTTAATTAAAAGTTTCTAATAATCACACTTTCTAATTGTTATACAAATCTTTTGATTATAAATCCTAAAAATATACTAAAGTTTCTGATTGTGAACAATTGTTTCTATTATACATTTTAAAAATCAACTTAAAATATATATTAATTTAATTACTAAAATGTATATTTTTTAATTTCATGGTAAGTGAAATTTTTAAAAAATGAAATTTCCTTTTCATTTTAAGAATTGAATTGAAATGAAATCTTTAAAAATTAATCCTTTATTTCATCTATAAAAAAATTAAAAATTAATGTGAAAATTTATTTCTATTATAAATTAAAAAAATCATAAAAGAATAATTCTATTATAAATTGTTTGAAGCTTTTTATTGATTTATTTAATTTTATCTTAAATTAGTTTCTAATTATCACTCTTTCTAATTCTAAAATAAATTAAACTTTATTTTTTTCAATTTTGAAATTTGTTTCTATTATAAATTAAAAAATCAACTTTAAAATTTAAAAAAAAAAGCAACTTTAAAATTCTATAAAATTAATGATTTATTTATTTCTAATAATCATACTTTCTAATTGTTAAACAAATATTTTGATTATAAATCCTAAAAATATACTAAAGTTTCTAATTGTGAACAGTTGTTTCTATTATACATTTTAAAAATCAACTTAAAATATATATTAATTTAATTACTAAAATGTGTTGGAGATTTGCTTCTGTGCAAATAATTGATTGTATGTTTGTCATTGATGATAACATATAATATACAATAGTGTTCTATATGCATTTATCAGTACAGATGTTTCCAGGAGCTATGCGTGTTTATTTCCATGGTGTATACATGTTCTAGATGCTATGTGCAATCACACCGAGTCAGATATGAAGTTTCAGTTGAGTTATGTTAATCAGTTATGGCAGTTACAGAGTCTGAAGATTATCTGTCTAGAGCCGACGTAAATACAGTGTTTCTTGAGTTGCGCCTAGCTTCGGGATATGTGTGTTTGTATTAATATTTTGTTATGAGTTAGTGATGATTATACAAAGGCTCCAAGCATGTTTTAACAGAATCATGATATTGGAGTAAAATTGGTGAAGCCAACTTTGTGATGCGTTGCATCTATTCAATTTGAGTTGCGCGGTTCTAACTTTGATTGTGTGGTTAGTTAAGCCAACAAAGAAGTTGATGAAGTATTCCTAGATACCGTCGTGACCTTATCCTTGGTGAGGATACATATAGTAGTTCAATTGTGTTCGCTAAGAGTGTGAAAATGAAGTGAAAAACAATAGACATAACAGAGAAGAAAGTCAGACAAAATAAGTTGAAGAACTATGTGAAGAAACATAAGAAGATTACAATTCATTGGAACTGATCAAGATAGTAGGTCTACTCAAATAGTTCATCTATCAGATATAGTGTATATCTGTTCTACTGAAGGTTGCAGCCTTCACTATTTTAGCAGTGAGTCCTCACCCCTAACATGGTTACTTGTAAAAGATTCCTAACAGGGTCCGACCTTTAACCAGGTCTCTATACTTATTGCATTGTAAAAAAAAAATCCTAACAGGGTTGCAAGATCTCCTAACATGGATAATTATTCTCAAGTACAGTTCTTTGTGGGTGCTAATTCCCACTTGGGTTTTTACCTATTTGGTTTCCCCGTAACCAAAATAGTTGTGTTCTCTATTGTGTTATCTGAATGTGCATTTGATTTATGTTAATTGATATCTAATTAAAGAAAAGAATTAAAGTAGCTTATAAATGATTCAACCCCCCCCTCAGTTATCCTTTGAAACTATTCCAAAAATTGGTATCAGAGCCAAGTGCCTTGGAGAGAAATCCTAACAGCTTCAGGTAGATCAGATGGCATACTTCAGGAAAGAGAGTCCTAAGTTTGATGACTGGAAGAAAAAAATGATAACACATCTTCAGTGCGTTGGATTTGAGATCTATGAGATTTCCACTCAAGCAATTGAAGTTCCCACCTTGAAAGACTTTGCAGAAGAAGTCTCTACAATCAAACAAAAGGAAGTGTTCACTCAAAATGCAATCGCCAAAGAATCCCTAATCAGTGCCCTATCCGACAGTGAATTTTCTGAGATCAAGAAGGAAGATAAAGCATATTCTATTTGGAAATACTTAGAAGATATGTTTGAAGGAGACATCCCAGCAAAAAATGCATGCAGAAAGACATGGAAGGAAAGATACAACAACATAGAGATGCTACATGAAGAAAACATCAGAGCCTATAATCAGATAATTAATGAAGTAGTTTTGGGTATCAGGAACAATGGTGGAGAAATTTCAGAGGATGATATAATGGACAAACTAATGACCACATTGACAATAGAATATGAGAGAAAGATCAATATCTTAGATGAGAATATGCAATTTTCAAAAGACTTCAAGATGGAGATTTTGATCAGTATAATATCTGCATTTGAGATATCAAGATTGAAGACAGAACCTAAAAGTGAGACAACTTTCAAAGCCTCAGTCCACAACAAAAAATCCATAAGAAGCTCTAGTAATAATGAAGAAGTGGATACAAAACTAGAAGAAATCATTTCTATGATTGCCAAGAAAGAAAGGAAAGGTAAAGGGAAATATGAAGGACAACTACCATTCAAATGTTTTTCATGCAACAAAGTTGGTCATTTTGCATCCAAGTGTCCTACAAGAGTCAAGAAGTTTAGATCAGATTACAAGCCCAAGTACACTAAGGAATGTTATCATGCTGAAGATGGTGTAACTGATGATGATTTAGGAGAAGATAAAATTTGTTTCTTTTCCATTAAAGACATTGAAAAGATTCTTGAAGAAATGGACAAAGAAGATGAAGAAAAAGCACAAGAGTTAGCATTAGTTTCAAAAGATGACATCAGAATTGACTGGATCATTGACAGTGGATGTTCACACCACATGACAGGAGACAAAGACAGATTTGTGCATCTGGAAAAATACAAATGTGGCATGGTTATATTTGGAGATAACACTTCCAAACCTATCATAGGAAGAGGTTCTATCACCTTTGATGGAAAGAATAAGACAGATGATGTTCTTTATGTTTATGGTTTACATCATAACTTGCTAAGTGTTGGACAGTTGCTTGATAAAGGATATCAGTTGGAAGTCAAAAACAACCAGTACATCATTAAAAACAAAGAAGGAGACATGATTGCATCAGGATCAAAGACCAAAGGTAATTTGATTCATCTAAATTCAAAAGTAAGTTGTTTTGTTGCAAAAGTGGATGACAATTGGCTATGGCAGAAGAGACTTTGTCATATAAATTTTGACAACATAGTCAAGATAAGTAATGTAAAGGAAGTAAGACACCTCCCAAGTATTGCAAGACCATTTGACACCATGTCCAGGGAATGTGTGATGGGGAAGCATGTGAGGACCTCATTCAAGAGAAAACAAGATTCTGCTAAAAACAAATTAGATCTGATACATACAGACCTATGTGGACCTACTCAAAAAAGATCATACTACAGAGAAAGGTATTTCATTTTGTTTTTTGATGATTTATCAAGGATGATGTGGGTTGTGTTCCTAAAAGACAAATCTGAAGCTTTTGAGAAATTCAAAGTGTTCAAAGATAAGGTTGAGAATGAATCTGGATTAAAGATAAAATGTCTGAGATCTGATAGAGGAGGAGAATTCACCTCTGACCAGTTTTATAATTATTGTGAAGAACATGGAATCAAGAGACAGTTAAGTGTACCTAGAACCCCTCAAAAAAATGGGATTGTAGAAAGAAGGAACAGAATAATACTTGACACAGTGCGCACTATCATGATTGAAGGAAAGGTTGCCCATACCTATTGGAGAGATGCAGTCAATACATCAGTCTATACTATCAACATTATACAATTAAGGCCAGGCACAGACAAAACACCCTATGAACTTTGGTTTGGTAATGTACCTACTATAAAATACTTCAGAATCTTTGGAAGAAAGTAATACATCAAGAGAGATGAAAGCATTGACAACTTTGTTGCTAGAAGCAACGAAGGTATTTTTCTTGGTTACTCTACTAAAATCAAAGCCTATAGATGTTTTAATCTAAGATTAAAGAAGATGATTGAAATTTCTCATGTGAAGATTGATGAGAATTTTATGATTCAAGAAAGATATTATGACTCTACCCCCATGATTGAAGATGAGCCCAAACTCATCAATAAGGACATAGTTATTGAAGAAATTTTTGACTATATTAATGTTTCATGTAACAATCCTGAACCAAGTGAAGAAGAATCATAGGTTACAGATGAAAGTATCACTCCTAAGAACTCAAAATACACATCCAAATACCACTGTAAGGAAGATATCATTGGAGATTAGAGTGCTAAAGTCTTGACAAGATCTAGAGAAAAATGTTCAATCGCTGATGAAGAGGTATGATTACTTTCACAGATTGAACCCTTAAGTGTTGAAGATGTGTGCAAAGATTCAGATTGGCAAAGTGCTATGCAAGAATAATTAGATCAAGTAATCAAGAATGAAACATGGGAACTGGTCCCTGGACCTCATGACAAGAACGTGATTGGAACAAAGTGGATATTCAGGAACAAAATGAATGAAGAAGGCATAGTGGTAAGGAACAAAGAAAGATTAGTATGCAAAGGATATGCGTAGAGAGAAGGAATAGACTACACTGATACATTTTCCCCTATGAGCAGACTGGAAGCTATCAAGTTGTTTTTGGCCTATGCAACATTCAAGAAATTTAAATTATATCAAATGGATGTCAAGTCAGCCTTTCTGAATGGTGACCTGAAGGAAGAAGTTTACATAGAGAAGCCTGAAGGATTCAAACTTTCAGACAAACCAGACATGGTATGTAGACTAAAGAAAGCACTTTATGGACTTAAATAGGCCCCAAGAGCTTGGTATGAGAGACTTGATGGTTACTTAACAAAGATAGGATTCAGAAAAGGAGCAGCAGACTGTAATTTATTCATAAGAGAGACAGATGAAGGATTACTACTCATTGCTATTTTTTTATGACATCTTTGGAGGTAATGACAAGCTTAGTGCAGAATTCACCAAAGAAATAAAAAGTGAGTTTGAAATGAGCATGACTAGACCTGTCAAATATTTTCTTGGATTGAATGTAAAACAAACAGACAAAGGCATATTCATAAATCAGTCTAAGTATGTAAAGGAGATACTGAAGACTTTCAAGATGGAATATTGCAAACCAGTAAGCACTCCCATGATAACAGGAAGCAAGCTTTCTAAAGATGATGATTCCACAGAAGTTGACAAGACTCTATACAAGTCTATGATTGGAAAACTCATATATCTTACTCAATCTAGACTTGATATTTCTAATGTAGTTGGCATTGTTAGAAGATTTGCAGCTGAACCTAAACAAAATCACCTAATGGCAATAAAAAGAATATTCAGATATTAAAAAGGAACTATAGACTATGGTTTATGGTATCCTAACTCAGAGAATATAGAACTTCATGTGTATACTAATGCTGATTGGGAAGGTTGTGTTGATGACAGAAAGAGTATATCAGGAGGAGCAGTATTTCTTGGAAATAGATTGGTCACTTGGACAAGTAAAAAGTAGAATTGTATCTCTCAGTCAACAATAGAAGCTGAGTATGTTACAGTAGCATTGAATTGTTCAACAATGGTTTGGATCAAATAGATGATTAAAGACTTTGGTATTTAGATTAATTATCCTATTGTTATTCACTGTGACAACACTAGTACTATCAATATGTCAAAGAACCCTATGATGCATGCAAAGACAAAACACATTGAGATCAAATACCATTTATAAGAGAAAAATTTGCAGACAGAAAAGTAAAGTTGGATTATGTGAGCACTAAAGAACAATTAGCAAATATTTTTACAAAACCATTATCAAAAGAAACTTTTGAGTATCTCAAGGGGAAGCTAGGAGTAATTCCCTTTCCCAAGTCTAATTAGAATTTGCAGCAAGAACATCAGTCCTTTGTGACTGATGAATGGTTGATTACTCTACTTTTGGAGTAGTACCTGTGCCTAATGGTGTTTAACAATCTTTGTCATTGATGTCAAAGGGGCAGTATTAGTAAGGGGGAGCATTTACTCTGGGGGAGTATACAGTTAGAAGAACAACAACAGTGAAGAGGAACTTTTGATGAGGATATTGAGAAGATTGTAAAAAGAAGGAAGACACTTTGAGTTGATGATATCATATGTTGCCATCAATGTCAAAGGGGGAGATTTTTGGAGATTTTCTTCTATTCAAATAGTTGATTATATGTTTGTCATTGATGACAACATATAATATACAGCAGTGTTCTATATGCAATTATCAGTATAGATGTTCTAGAGCTATGCGTGTTTATTTCCATGGTGTATACATGTTCTAGATGCTATGTACAATCACACTGAGTCATATATGAAGTTTCAGTTGAGTTATGTTAATCAGTTATGGCAGTTACAGAGTCTGAAGATTATCTGTCTAGAGCTGATGTAAATACAGTGTTTCTTGAGCTGCACCTATCTTCAGGATATGCGTGTTTGTATTAATATTTAGTTATGAGTTAGTGGTGATTATACAAAGGCTCCAAGCATGTTTTAACAGAATCGTGATATTGGAGTAAAATTGGTGAAACCGACTTTGTGAAGCATTGCATCTATTCAATTTGAGTTGCGCGATTCTAACTTTGATTGCGTGGTTAGTTAAGCCGACAAAGAAGTTGATGAAGTATTCCCAGATACCATCATGATCTTATCCTTGGTGAAGATATATATAGAAGTTCAATTGTGTTTGCTAAGAGTGTGAAAATGAACTGAAAAACAATAGATAGAAGAGAGCAGAAAGTCAGACAGAATAAGTTGAAGAACTATGTGAAGAAACATAAGAAGATTACAGTTTATTGGAACTAATCAAGACAACAGGTCTACTCAAACCGTTCATCTATTAGATATAGTGTATATCTGTTCTACTGAAGGTTGCAACCTTCACCATTTTAGCAGTGAGCTTTAGGACAGTGAGTCCTCACCCCTAACAGGGTTACTTGTAAAAGACTCCTAATAGGGTCCGACCTTTAACCAGGTCTCTGTACTTATTGCATTGTAAAGAACAACTCCTAACAGGGTTGCAAGATCTCCTAATAGGGATAATTATACTCAAGTATAGTTCTTTGTGGGTGCTAATTCCCACCGGGGTTTTTACCTATTTGGTTTCCCTGTAACCAAAATAATTGTGTTCTCTATTGTGTTATCTGAATGTGCATTTGATTTATGTTAATTGATATCTAAGTAAAGAAAAGAATTAAAGTAGCTGATAACTGATTCACCCCCCCCTCTCAATTATCTTTTGGGACTATTCCAACAAATGTGTATTTTTTAATTTCATGATAAGTGAAATTTTTAAAAAGTGAAATCTCCTTTTCTTTTTAAAATTCCAAATGAAATCTTTAAAAATTGATCCTTTATTTCATCTATAAAAAAAAATATAAATAAATGTGAAAAGTTATTTCTATTATAAATTAAAAAAATCATAAAAGAATAATTCTATTATAAATTGTTTGAAGCTTTTTATTAATTAATTTAATTTCATCTTAAATTAGTTTCTAATTACCACTCTTTCTAATTCTAAAATAAATTAAACTTTATTTTTTTCAATTTTAAAATTTATTTCTATTATAAATTAAAAAATCAACTTTAAAATTCTATAAAATTAATGATTTATTTATTTATTTCTAATAACCACACTTCCTAATTGTTAAGCAAATATTTTGATTATAGTTTCTAAAAATATACTAAAGTTTCTAATTGTGAACAGTTGTTTCTATTATACATTTTAAAAATCAATTTCAATTATATATTAATTTAATTACTAAAAGATAAGTGAAATTTAAAAAAAATGAAATCTTCTTTTCATTTTAAAAATTGAAATGAAATCTTTAAAAATTGATCCTTTATTTCATCTAAAAATTAATAAACATTAATGTAGAAATTTATTTCTATTATAAATTTAAAAAAATCATAAAAGAATAATTCTATTATAAATTGTTTGAAGCTTTTTATTGATTTATTTAATAGTTTCTAATTACCACTCTTTCTAATTCTAAAATAAATTAAACTAGAGAAAAGGAATATTGTTTTGAAGTATTAGTTTAAGAGGGATGCAAAGCGCTCTGCAAGCTCTGCGACCGAGGATGTACTGATTTGGGGTGCTGGCGTGTTTTCGTGGAGGAGATTTGCTCCTCCACCTGCCTGGTTTGGGTGTCATTACCTGCCTTTATTGTTTATCTGCTTGTCATTTATTGCATGTATGGAGCCCAGATCTGATGGATTTAATCAACAAAACTCTTCGTTTTCTTCTGCACGAATTTCTCCCTCCTCCGCATCTGATGATTGTTTGCCTTCTTCTTCGGCTAGCCCGAAGGAAATCCCCATTAGCTCTGTGCCCTCTGATGGCCTTCCTTGTCCTTCAACCTTACCGCAGAGGAAATCGTTTGCTGAAACGGTGGCGCCCGCTAACCATGGCGTCTCTGTTGATGCAAAATTTGTGCGGGTGGTTGGAGGCAAGAGATCGTTCACCGAAGGTAAGGAATCTGCCCAAGCTTTGAATGAGTTTGTTTTCACTCCTAACGACGCCATGCTGAACGAAATTGCTTTGGAGAAGTCTCGGCTCTGTGACACAGCAATTTTTTTCGCATGTGTGGATGTTGAAAAATGCCCTCGTAGGAAATTTTTAGATGATTGGATGCATAATCTATGGAATATCAAACTTGGATTGAAAATTTCGTTCTGTAGACAGGTGCAAAAAGGTTTATTCATTATTTTCTTTAACACTCATGAAGCCCAAATAGAAGTCCTCAAACGGCAGTATTGGAATGTTGGCAAAACCTC
>MU227603.1:2278254-2342065 GCA_018584345.1 Thuja plicata | reverse complement strand
GTAAACTTCTTCATATTGTGCAAGATTAACTGTCTCAGTTGAACTTGATGTTTGAGCTTGGTGTTTGAGGCTTGCCTCCCTTGCTCCTCTTTTTGTAGAACTCTCGATCTTTTAATTTAAAAAAAATAAATTAAACTTTATTTTTTTCAATTTTGAAATTTGTTTCTATTATAAATTAAAAAATGAACTTAAATTTTTTTTAAAAAATCAACTTTAAAATTCTATAAAATTAATGATTTATTTATTTATTTCTTCAAATTTATTTCTTAAATTATTTATATGTTCTAATTTCAATTTGCATAAGCAAAAGAAATATAAAGTAATTGTGTAGAAAAAATATAATATAATTTTGTATACATAAAATAAATATTTTGAACTAACTATTATGCAACCCTTTCTACAAAATATGAGTAGCATGCTACAGGTCAGAGCTGAAAACACAAATCATATATTTTGGTCAGCATCGAAGTTTTTTCATCGAAGATACCTACTCCTCACAACAAAATAGAACTGAAGACCAATGTAATTCTCTAGTTTTCATTTATTCAAAGGGAATGAAGGAAAATTTATCACTTCCAAGGGCTATATTTCAAAGAAATCATGCTATGTTGACTTCCAGAATTTGTCTGAAAACTGGACTCTAGAAACCAGATTTGAAGAAGCTAATTAATACCGACAAAATTGTTATAGAAGCTAGAAAAAATCACTGCAGAGGGAGCTGTGAGTATAGGAACAACCATTAGTCCTTCTGCTTTGAATCAACAAGTTTGGGAATCCCCAGGCAAGAATTTCAGTTTCAGATTTCACCCAAGTGGAAAAAAGGGATTCTCAAAAGAAATTTGTATTATCAAACAAATTACAGCTCAAAAAAATAAAAATAAGTTCACTGATTTAAGTATACAATAATTTTTTAAAATATAAATGGACTAACTTACAGTATTCATGTCCCCTCTTTGTCAATATCTTTGGAGTCGACCTGTTTTGACATTGTATCCTGTTTTGACATTGTATGATAGAAGATTCTAAAATATAACTCTTGATTTCCAAGAAAAAACAAGGATAATAGAAATTTGTCCAAAAAAATGGAAAATTGCTAAATGGAAGATTCTAAAATAGAACTCTTAATTTCCAAGAAAAAACAGGGATAATAGAAATTCCCCCAAAAAAAAGGAAAATTGTCAAACTAACAGGGAAAAGAAGGCAGAGTGGTATCCATAGTCAGAATACTAAAATAAACAGCAAAAATACTGACAATTATCCGGGAAGTTTTAGACATTTTCTATTGGTTTTTTATGGATAAATAAATACTTTTTCTATTGGTTTTTTATGGGTTCATAATTTTTATTTTCAAATAATTTGAGTTGAGTCGTTTTAAATAAATCCATTATGGATGAAATCTTGTTTCATGCAGTTAGATTAAGAAAAAGATCTAGTTTTTCTAATAACACTTGTTCTAGTAGTATTGTTGTATTTGTGTGAATATCTGAAATTTGGTGTCAATTAAGATTTTCTAAATACTACTAACTTGATGAAAATCTTTAGATATAACAATAATATTACAATTTAGATTTTCATTTTTAAACAAGTGTCACTAGTGGCCTTATTTGTTGTAATTAGTTGTATTATAATTGTATATGTAAATTTAATTCTATTTTTATCATAAATATTAATTATCTTTAATTAAAATAAAATTATTATAGATTAAAAATTAAATAAATTTTTTTGTGTAAAATCCTAAAAATAATATTTAATCAGTTATGTTGTATATATTAAAGTTTCATTCCTATAGTTATAATTATAAAAATTTAAAATATAGATATAAATTTTAAATGTAAAGTGGAATTTAAATAATAAATAAAGGCTAAAATTAAATAATATTGCATATATGATATAGTATTTATATTATATATATTATAGAATAATATTTATTTTATATTAGAGATTGTAATAATTATTTATTATTTATAAAATATATATTGAAAATATAATATAGTAAATATCTTAGAATATATAATATTTATATATTATAATATTGTTCAAATATATTGAAATTGAATTTTTAATCTATAATAATTTTACTTTTATTAAATAACTATTAATTAAAATATATATAATATTTATAATAAAATTAAAATTAAATTTACATATAAAATTATAACTAATTACGACAGCAGATAATAGAAATATTTTTAAATGCAATATAAAAATCTATGATGGTTAGTTGTCATATGTTATATATTGCAACCACTAAGCTAATAAGAAGACAAATATTTATATTGCAACAATTATATTATGAATATGAGTGATGTCATGTAAAATAAATATGAATATGAGTGATGAGCATCATGATTACCACGCAGCAAATGAGAAATTAAATGGACAACATTGTCATATTGTAGCAGCGGTAAAATTATAAGGTTATTATAATTGAGTATACATGCAATCTAAAAAACAACGATTCTCTTGGAGGAAAGATGAGATAATAAATGAATGACTATAGAGAAAGGATAAAATTATCTTGCAATATTGTTATCTCATGATTATGTTAAATAATTAAAAAAAAAAAACATAACACAATGAAGAAAATCTAATGGAATTTCATCATCATTAATAAGTGTTATTTCATAATATTTTAGTTCTTTGTGTTTATTATCAATATGTAATGTCCAAAATTTTGAGATGAATTTTGGGCACAAAACTACATATTTTTTTTAACAAAACATATTTCTCTGAACAATAGAATAAGCTAACTGATTTCTATCATCTTTATAACTAGGGCAGAGGCTCTATGTTGCTATGAAACCATTATTTGCATTGCTAAGGAATGGTGTTTGTATTGTTTTTGTAGCATTGCAAGCATCCAAGCTATATATTGAAAGACTCGCAATGTGGTGACTAGCTTGGTACAAATGTACAAGCCTAAATTACTGATGGTTGATATTTCAGTAATTTTCCTTAAATCTATGTAAAAAACCGTGTCATGAAATATATTATAAAAATAGATTAAGTATGCTAAAATTCCTAAGTCGATCTATAGAAACATTACTTCTTCAAAGTAATCACGCCAAAAAGAATTCGACACACTATTGTTAATATTCACATTCTTATTAGATGAGATTAATGTTTATACTAGTTTCCATATTACAACCTGTTGGAAATGAGATAAGTTACTGAGAGGGGGGGTGAATCAATTACTCCAAAACAAATCATTTGTCTCTTAGATGTATTAAATACTTTAACATTGTTACACGGGTTAGTCCTATAGCTCGGGTGTTCCTTCTGTAACTCGGGTGTCAAAGCAATCTTTAATGCAATTATACTTTAGAAATTAAGTGTAGAAACATAAAACATAAAACATAAAACAAGTAACAAGTACACATATGACACCAAGATTTAATGTGGAAACCCAATATGGGAAAAACCACCAATGTAACTAGTTACTATTTTTCACTCTTCTGAAGTGAGCCCTGTTAGGAGCCAACCCTGTTAAAGGTTACAATAACACACTATTAGGTGTGACCTTGTTAAAGGATTTAATCACCCTGTGAGGAGTGGCCTTGTTAGAGGTCTTTAACACTTCAATCTAGAAATGCTACCTTGTGAGAGGATTTACAAAAGACTGGTAAGTCTACTCTGTTATGAGATTTTGATCACTGCTACAATTGTTAGAAAATAACAATGGATTGACCTGTATATGTAAGCAACTGTCTTTGCTGATTCAGATCTCTGCTTGATTATAACTGGATCCTTGCTAATCAGATATTATATTACAGATCCGAGTGTTCTGTACTCAATTAGAATCCCATCTAATTTCGCCTTCACTCTTCATGTCACAGAATTCCACACTCCTGTCTTTTCGCTTTCACTTACTTGATAACAACTCAACAACACATTCAATCTAAACTTGACCTTTCATAAATACATGGTAAGCCCTGTCAAGTTGGCTTGAATAAACTCTAAATGATAAATCATAATACAGTCGGCCTCATATACCTATTTAATTACATAATATAAATCACTGTTGGTCAGCTACAACTGAATGCCCGACCATGACTAAAATGCCCGAGTGAACTTGGTCAACACTAAACTTCTTCAATGCCTGACCTCAACTCTTTCTGTTTACCAACTATGCTCAGTCTGAATGTAGACGTTAGTGTAAAACCACTACATAAGAGTAAATACATGTGTAACATCAATGACAATACACAATAGAATAATTGTCTTCGACAATTTCCCTCTTTTGCATTGATGGCAACACATAATGTCATAATACAAAGAATTTTGGAGCAACAAAAAGTTTATTTAATGTCTTTAGCTTCATTCTAATTCTTATCCAAAAACTTCCTCTGATAATGTCCTTAGCTTCATTTTGATTCTCCCTCTGACAATGTCCTTAGTTTCATTCTGATTCTTATGTATTATATAAAACTCTCCCTCTTTGACAATAGATGCCAAATACTTCAATTCTATAAATTACTATTTCTCTTTGAAGTTTTAATGTACTTGAATGTATTAATTCATCGGCAATAGGCTCTGATATATCTGCATCAACTAGAAGATTTTCACTGTTGCTTGGGTTGATGCATCACTAAACTATATTTTAGTGATCTTCAGGTAGGGGAAGTACCCATATCTTTTCTCTAAGATACAAGAATGCATCCTTAGGTAAGGGTTTGGTGAATATGTCTACAACTTGTTCTTTGGTGTTTACATATTCCAACCTTACTTCTCTATTCGGTACTAATTCCCTCAAGAAGTGATATTTTATTGCTATGTGTTTGGTTTTGGTGTGCATCACAAGATTCTTTGAAATTTTAATGGAATTGGTGTTGTCACAGTAGATAATAACTGGTTCTTTTATCTCTTCCTTCATTCCTGACAACAACTACTTGATCCATAAGTCTCATAATTCTTTTGATTGCTATTAGGTGATTATCTCTGGAATTAGCTGAAAATCTTGCAATAATACCAACTGCCAATACAATATCAGGTCTAGTGTGCACAACATATTGTAATTTTCCAATCATGGATCTGTAATTGGTCTGATCTACCTCTTTTGAATCATCATCCTTAGACAATTTGTGTGCAGTACACATGGGTGTTCGAATAGGTTTGGAATCTTCCATACCAAATTTCTTGAGTATCTCCTTGATATATTTTTATTGAGTAATGTAGATACCATCCTTCATTTGATGTACTTGTAAACCAACAAAAAAATTGATCTCACCAAACATAGACATCTCAAATTCTTTGCTCATAGCTACAAAGAATGCTTTGCATAGGTCATCATAACCAGTGAATAATATGTCATCAACAAATATCTCTGCTAATAGTATCTTGTTCTGTGGTCCTCCTTTGATGCATAGGCTATTGTTATCATTTGTTCTTTGAAATTCAATTCTTATTAGATAGCTATGTAGTCTTTCATACCAGGCTCTGGGCGCTTGCTTTAGTCCATACAATGCTTTGTGTAGCTGGCAAACCATATTCCTTCTGCTAGGAACAATAAACCCTTCTGGTTGTTCAATGTAGACTTCTTCTTCTAGGATTCCATTCAAAAATGCAGACTTCACATCTATCTGATATACTTTGTATCCTTTGTGTGTAGCATATGCCAGAAGAGTTCTGACTCCTTCAAGTCTTGCAACAAGAGCAAAATTTTCTCCGTAGTCAATACCTTCTTCTTGAGCATATCCTTTACAAACTTGTTTGGCCTTGTTTCTAGAGACTTTTCCATTTTCATCCATCTTGTTTCTATAAACCCACTTGGTTCCAATCACATTCTTGTCCTTTGGCCTAGGTACAAGAGTCCAAGTTTTGTTATTCTCAATCTTCTCAATCTCTTCATTCATTGCCTCTATCCAACTTTCATCATTCAATGCATCTTTAACACTTCTAGGTTCAAATTCACTTAGTAAGCATGTACCTTTTAGTTTGTTTCTTGTCATTACACCTTCTATCTGATCTCCAATTATTTTATTAGGTGCATGATGCCTTCTCACGTATCTAGAAAGTATTGGATCCTTCAATCTAGATTTTGGACTTGATCCACTAGGTTTGTTGAATTCTCAAACATTCTTTCCTGTTCCTCTGTCTGATACTCAGGTTCCTCTGACTATGACTCGAGTCCATCTATCTGAGACTCGGGTCCTTCAGTCTGTGACTTGGGTCCCTCTATCTATGACTTGGGTCTTTCTACCAACAGTTCATGTGGCACATTTTGCAACTCAGGTAGTACAGTTTGTGTCAGTATATGTTGTCCCATCACCATCAGTTGAGTCATAGGTATAGTATCAGGTTCATGATATACAAAGTTTCTGTAGTCTTTGGGCTCTTTATTGCTCTTCTTTTCACATTTTTTTGCAAACTCATCAACCTTGACATGTACACTCTCTATGACTTTATGAGTATCAAGATTCAGACATTTGTATGCTTTGGTTTTACATGAGTAACCTAGGAATATTCCTTCATCACTTTTTGCATCTAGTCTCCCATTTCTTGATTCCTTCAAGATGTAGCATCTACTTCCAAATACTTTGAAATAATGAAGATTAAGTTTATAGCCATACCATCATTCAAAAGGTGTCTGATTACTACCTTTCTTCAATTGAACTCTGTTCAAAGTGAACACTATTTGCTGATGGCCTCCTTCTAGTATTTGGCAGCAACATTCTTTTCAATCATTAAGGTTCTGGCACAATCCATAATGGATTTGTTTCTCCTTTCTGCTATTCCATTTTGTTGTGGTGTACCAGGGGCAGATACCTATCTTTTGATTCCTCTTTGATTATAGAATTCATTGAACTCATTAGAAATGAATTGTCCTCCTCTGTCAGATCTTAGGCATTTTAGTTTCTTTCCTATTTATTTTTCAACTCTTGCAAGATACCACTTGAATTTTTGAAAAGATTATGATTTCTCTTTGAGAAACATGACAGTCATCATTCTGGAATGATCATCAACAAGCAGAATAAAATATTTTTCTCTAGTATAGCTTGTTGTTCCAATTGGTCCACATAGATCAATATGTACCAATCCCAAGACTTCATCAATATTGTAATTCTTGGTCTTGAAGCTAGTCTTGCTCATCTTTCCAATTTGACATTGTTTGCATATTGCTAACTCGGGTTTCTTCAAGATAGGAATACCTCTTATTATTTTCTTCTTGCTTATGTTTACCAGATTGTCAAAATTCACATGACACATTCGTTTATGTCATAACCATCTTTCTTCTACTTGTGCAATAAAGCATGAACCATTAGTGAGATCAAGATAGAATAAATTACCTTTTGTTTTCCTGCCAGTTCCAACTTGGTTTCCTTTACCATCCAAGAGCTTGGCCTTTCCATTCATGAATTCTACCTTGAAGCCAATTTTGTTTAGCTTTGCTACACTGAGTAGATTTCTCCTTAATCCTTCAACCCAATAAGCATTATCACATTTGATTCCTTCTGTCAGAACAATGCAACCTTTTCCTTTTACGGGGCAAGGTTCAACATTCCCAAAACTGACACTTCCACCATCATGGTGTTCAAGATGTTTAAATTTTGTCTTATCACTAGTCATGTGATGAGAACAACCACTATCAATTATCCAAGTATCATTTTTATTGATGTGTGATAAAAGTCATCTTCCTCATCAGAATCATCCTTGATGGCAATATAAACCATTTCTTCTTCTTCATCACTGTCAGAGTCTTTTGCAATATAACAAGACTTCTTGCCTTTATCCTTATAGGTTTTGTAGTTATTGAAATATTTCTTGCCTTTTAATTTGTTAAACTTCTTCTCATCCGTGTCTTCCTTGTTTGGACACTTTGCAGCAATGTGACCAGCCTCATTGCACGAGAAACAAATCAACGGTATCTTTCCTCCGTATTTTCCTTTTGCAGCTCTTCTTGCAAGCAGTGCATCAATGATGTCAAGATCTTGATCATCAGATTCATCATTGCTATCACTTTCAATCTTCTTTCCTTTAGAGTATCTATCCTTCTTACCAAGGTTCAATTTGTCTTTGAATGCAGACTCAAGATTGCTAGAGCCAGGAGAATAGTTGTCAAAATTGTCCAGCTCAAAGGTTGTAAGTCTTCCCACTAATGTATCCAGAGTAATGTCTTTGGTGCACCTCATTTCTAGAATATCTGAAACTCTAATAGCATAGATAGGAAGTAAAGTTCCTAGTACCTTGCTGACTACTGTAGTATCTTCAATTAGTCCACCTGCTACTCTGATGACACTTACAATCTTCTTGATTCTTTCACTATATTTTGTGATATCTTCTCCTTCTTTCATTTTCATCTGGTCAAATTGTCCTCTTAGACTTTCTTCTTTAGATCTCTTTACATTTGCATCACCTACATGAATGTCTTGCAATTTCTTACACATATCATGGGATTTAGGGCAGTCCTTAACTTCATCAAATTTAGAATAGCTGAGTGAAGAAGCTATGTCAATCATCATTATGTTATGAAGTTTATGTTCCGTCATTTGTTCCACAGTCATAGTCCTTGTTGGTGCAACATATTTGGCCTCTAAGAATTGTAAACTGACATCTCCAATAGTAGATAGATGTAGCTTCATCAGTTCCTTCCATGCTAGGAAATTGTCTTTGTTTAGCTTTGGGATCTCCCTCCTGTAAGACATCTCTGATCTTTAGCTTAGGCCTTAAAACCTTTCCTGAAAGCACTTGAAGCTATGATACCAATTGTTGGAAATGAGATAAATAACTGAGAGGGGAGGGGTGAATCCGTTACTCCAAAACAAATCCTTTGTCCCTTAGATGTCTGAAATACTTTAACACTGTTACACGGTTTAGTTTTGTAGCTCAAGTGTTCCTTTTGTAACTCAGGTGTCAAAGCAATCTTTAATGCAATTATACTTTAGAAATTAAGTGCATAAACATAAAACATAAAACAAGTAATAAGTACACATATGACACCAAGATTTAATGTGGAAACCCAATATGGGAAAAACAACCAATGTAACTAGTTACTATTTTTCACTCTTTTGAAGTGAGCCTTGTTAGGAGCCAACCCTGTTAAAGGTTACAATAACACACTATTAGGTGTGACCTTGTTAAAGGATTTAATCACCCTGTAAGGATTGGCCTTGTTAGAGGTCCTCAACAGTTCAATCTAGAAATGCTACCTTGTGAGAGGATTTACAAAAGACTGTTAAGTCTACTCTGTTAAGAGATTTTGATCACTGCTACAATTGTTAGAAAGTAACAATGGATTGACCTGTATATGTAAGCAATTGTCTTTGCTGATTCAGATCTTTGCTTGATTGTAACTGGATCCTTGCTGATCAGATATTCTATTGCAGCTTTAAGTGTTCTGTACTTGTTACACACCTTGATTTTCACCCTTCACCCAAGCTCTCATAGTCTTGGTAATGTAGTGTAACATGGGAATCATCTCAAGGTTGTGGGACCTTTTGCTAATTGAGATGAGACCTCCAAATTCTAGGCCGGTTCCTCTTGATATGTCACCCAATTTGCTTCTTAACAGGAAAGTAAATTCTTGAGGGAAAAGGGATAGAAGGAATGCATGAAAGGGAAATGACTAAAAGCAAATTATCCTACTAGGCGATACATCGAAGGTGACCTAAATCACAACATATTGACTAATCCTGGCATGAAAACCTTGGAACTGAAAAAACACAACTTCCTAGATAGGTTTGCATAAGTATTTCATATAGAGGCCTGAGACAAATAGAGGCTATTCAGGGAAAGAAGTGATTTCATAAAGAATAGTGTATTTACTATAAGTAGACATAGACTATGACCTGCAAACAAACATCCAATTTTGCAATTCAGCACAGGAATGAGACAAAATGATAGGGGACTATAGAATATCCACAAAATCATCTAAATCAAATCATCCACAGTAGTACACACTATTGTAAAAGAAAGAGGGCTCAAAGACTCCAATGTTTTACTAGAAATCACTCAATATATTCTAATTTAGTAAGAGAGATTCAGACAAGGAAGCCCAGGGATACAAAAGATGTCACAAAAAGCCTCTGCAATATCTAAACATCAATGAAAGATTACAAACTAAAGAAATCAGAGGGCAGAAGGAATGCCATGGATAATTTCCAAGTCAGGAAAAATCTTCGAGCTCTAAAGCTCTCAAAACTGATATATATACTCCCTAGCACGCAGGCTTGGAGGAGTCCCCAAAAATGATTAGGGTTACATTATAATATGTTTTCTTTGAATAACTAAAACCCTAACTATCCAATCCATCAAAATAAATCTAGAATCATCTACTGAAGATCAGATCTATCTTTAAAAAGTAGCTTGCCATAAATGAAAATATTTGGAAAAGGTCGATGGATCTGATATGAAAGAAGACTAGTCAAAAATACATGGAATGAGGTCTTAATTAGGAAACCAATCTTGGGTCAAATTGACCATACTATTTGCAGATAATAATGCCAGAAATCAAATTGCCCCTTCAAAAAAGCTGACTCAACCCCTTACTCCTTCAAGGGTCACCCCTTATCCATCTAATCCTCTGCCAGTCGGCTCTGCCATAACTGTTAAAAATTTGATCTGCAAGGATATTTGAATTTTTAAATGTTTGTATAAAAAGGGTCACAGTTGGCATGGGTATCTTCATCAACGGCTGATATCAAAATCTAATTTTACTTTGAAATGTAACCATAGATGACTTACTTTACCTGAGCTTATTATTATAATCTTGGGTCACCTTTCCTTCCTTATCACTGAATATCCCAACTGTTCCCTTTAACCTCAGTTATATCATGAGACTCGGTGACAACACAGTCTCCAATCCCCTTATCTTTTTATTAACTCTGCATCCTCTCAGAGACCCAGCGACAAAGGTGATTTCATAGTCGCTAAACAAAATGGAATATCCTGTCGTGGCTACAAGACTTGGAGACTGAAGGAGTGTGAAACACGGGCCCCTCAAGACACGCATTCCCCTGTCATTTGTTTACTATTTCCTTGTCACCACTGTTGCCTACATCAGCACTTAACTTAACTCAACCTATTTTTAACCATGGAGAAACTGGAGACTTGACGACTTGGCAAACTCAGAGTCTCATAAAGGATTCTTACCCCTGTAGTTAATCACGAGACCTCTAGAGTAAAAAGGACTTTTAACCTTATCCCGCTTTTACTCAAGCTACATTCATGGGTTAAGAAAACATTTAGTTGTAGCACCTCATGATACTTTATTAACCTTGGTTTACATTGGGAGACTATGCGACTAAAGGGAAATCTTGGGGTCACTGAATAAAAAAAGAATATGTCTTCTTCCTCATGTGACTTAGAGACAAAAGGTAATGCTAAAAAGTGCACATGGAGATTTTAAGAACTTAAGTGACCTGAAAAGGTAATGGGAAAATAGAGTGAGAAATGGCCGAGCTAGGGTTTACCATGAAACACTTAGGATTTCACATTTAGGTTATTTACATGGACAAGGAAAGATAGGGAACTGAACAGATACACAGAGGGCATGACCAAAAATAGAAACCCAAAGTCTTTCACAGGCTAGGCTCAACCCTTGACCAGATGAGGAAAATTTGGGTAACGTTCTTGGCAATTTTTGTGGGATGTCAGCCTGCTAAACATTAAGAATTAGTAGCCTCTGAAACATTCCATTGGGCATGGAGTCATTTTCTATGAACAAAAACTTTCCTCTGACAGAGAAAAAAATCTGAAACAAAACTTATGTGCACGGGCACTTCTTGAAAAGCTGAGAAGTTAGACTAGAAAGCTTTGAAAGAAAGCAGGAAATCTAATCTACCCTAGGATAACCAGTGGAACCAACTTGGTCAAGCAAAACCATTTACTGGACTGCTAAAGTAGCTTCCTTTTTTGAATAAAACATTTTGCAGTACATGCATAAGGACAATTACAAGTGTACGAGGCATGTATAGATTTGTCAAACAATAACAAATTGCCTCTACAAAAGTGAGATATGATTCACTTACCTCAATTTGATCATGTGATGGTACCTCAGCAAACTCTATTTGGGCTAGGTATCTGATAGGTCAACCCCTTGAGATTCTGAAGGTAGAAACCCTTTCGCTGACATCCTCACTCTTTTCATGGTTGTCTTCTTTTACTATGGAAAGCCATGTCATCTCCTCTTTAATGGTCAGAAGGTTGTCATCTCCTTCCTTTAAACCGACAAAAATCTTGTCAAAGCTATCAAGATCTTGAGGATCTGAGATTAGCTCCAAATTTTTCTTAGGTGACTGATCCCTTAAAAGGGAGTAATCCAAAAATGGATTTTCTGCAGCAGACACACAACTCTAAACTCCTACCGCGGGGAGTAAGGGTTCATCATTTAGCCCTTTACAGAAAATCCCTATGATTTCTGAAAAATCACACACTTCCAAGCCTTTGCTGATGTTCTCCTCTCGTTGTTGTAAAGTTGTAGGGACAGTTATGGAGATAACTTCATCATCCTTCTTAATAAAATTAGACAGCTCATCCAACAAGGTGATATCTTCCTCATCAAAAAATATGGGCAGCCCCTCTAATAGGTTCACCAAGGTATTAGCTTGAATATCTATTCCCATCTTCTCAGCCTTCTGTCCAAGCTCATCACAGTCCTTACTGAGCTCTGAAGTCTTTGACCTCATCTCCTTTGCATCATCACAAAGAAGCTCATTAACCACAAGCTCCTACCCTGATACTGGGCTAGTATCCTTGCAAAGGCTTGGTATTTGACAACCAGGAGGTAGAGATGGCCATTTCCATATAGGTTCATCACCCTGAGAGACAATAGAGGCCTCTTGGGGTGGATCATTTCTTTGGGTAAACTGCCCTGATTGATTAGTGGACTGATCCTTTGTCACAGTTACCTGAGCAGGAGTCTTCACCTTAAAACTTGGAATACATAGTTGGAGGGTTTTAAGGGAAGACATGGAAGGCATATTTTCTCTGACTCTTGGTAAGTCAAATCCTACAATTCTTTGGTTTTGTTCCACCATTGTTGCAACCACTTCTCTTGGCTACTGATGTTCTAGAGGCGGCTGCAAGTGCTCTATTGTCTTTTGTGCTTCAAGAAGGTCCTTGAAGCTCATAAGTGGATGCATTCTAGGTTCCTCATGTGTAGGGTGTGGGAACAAATGATACCTCCCTTTTGGAACCTCAGGCCCAAGGGCTTCCCTTTCAGCAATTGGAGCTTTAGATTTTGCAGAAATAACTTCAGCTTGACAACTGAGCTCATCTCCAAATTGTTGTCCATGAAGCATCCCAATCCCAAGAATACATGTTTGCAAGGTGATTGCTTCATGGTAGGGGGTAAACCCTTTTAAACTACCATGAGTTTCAATATTTTGCTTCTCATAGGCTTGAGTTTCCATATTTTGCTGCAAATTCTTTATCTTAGATATTTGCTTGATCATGTAAGCACTTTAGCTTTGATCTTTCCTTGTTCTCTCATAACCTTTGAGATATGAGGCTACTATCTAATGGGATAAAAAGGGGGGGGGAGGTAAGCATGGTGGTCCAGCTGCCTATGCATCAACATCTCTTGTTGTGCCTTTTGTGCCCATGGGTTTTCTCTTTGGAGGGCTTGCTCATAATCTCTGACAAGAGCATAATCATCTGGGGCATGTTGGATATATTGATGGCCTTGCATAGTATGGAAGCTTGGGGTAAAAATAGGCCTTGGAGGGCTTTGGTTTGTCTAATGACTAGCCTATAGCATACTATTATAAGAAGGAGAGTGACCTAGCTGCTCATAATAGCCTGACATGTCTACTTATAATTAGCTAGAATTTTGAAAAGGTGTAAAAAAAACTTGGAGCATACCAGCACTTTGATCTTTGAAACCAGTAGACCTACAGAGTCACCAGATATGCAGCAAAATGACCACTTTTAGGTTTGAATCATGTTATCATCATATCAGTGATAGCATGACCTACAAGATAAAATTCTTTATGGAGTCCCACAGGGCATACCAGAACTGTTAGACACCTAGATTTGCACCCTTCACCCAAGCTCTCATAGTCTTGGTAATCTAGTATAACATGGGAATCATCTCAAGGTTGTGGGACCTTTTGCTAACCGAGATGAGACATCCGAATAATAGGCTGGTTCCTCTTGATATGTCACCCAAATTTGCTTCTTAACAGGAAAGTAAATTCTTGAGGGAAAAGGGATAGAAGGAATGCATGAAAGGGAAATGACTTAAAGCAAATTATCCTACTAGGTGATACACTGAAGGTGACCTAAATCACAACATATTGACTAATCTCAGTATGAAAACCTTGGAACCAAAAGAACACAACTTCCTAGATAGGTTTGCATAAGTATTTCATATAGAGGCTCAAGCCAAATAGAGGCTATTCAGGAAAAGAAGTGATTTCACAAACAATAGTGTATTTACTATAAGTAGACATGGACTATGACCTGCAAACAAACATCAAATTTTGTGATTCAGCACAGGAATGAGACAAAATGATAGGGGACTATCGAATATACACAAACTCATCTAAATCAAATCATCCATAGTAGTACACACTATTGCAAAAGAAAGAGGGCTCAAAGACTCCAATGTTTTACTAGAAATCACTCAATATATTCTAATTTAGTAAGAGAGATTAAGACAAGAAAGCCTAGGGATACAAAAGATGTCACAAAAAGCCTTTACAATATCTAAAAATCAATGAAAGCTTACAAACTAAAGAAATCAGAGGGTAGAAAGAATGCCACAGATAATTTCCAAGTCAGGAAAACTCTTCAAGCTCTAAAAATCTCAAAATTGATATATATACTCCCTAGCACGCAGGCTTGGAGTCCCCAAAAATGATTAGGGTTACATTATAATATGTTTTCTTTGAATAAATGAAACCCTAACTGTCCAATGCGTCAGAAGAAATCTAGAATCATCTACTGAAGATCAGATCTATCTTTAAAAAATAGCTTGCCATAAATGAAAATCTCTGGAAAAGGTCGATGGATCTGATATGAAAGAAGACTAGTCAAAAATACATGGAATGAGGTCTTAATTAGGAAACCGATCTTGGGTCAAATCGACCATACTATTTGCAGAGAATAACGCCATAAATTAGATTGCCCCTTCAGAAAAGCTGACTCAACCCCTTACTCCTCCTGAAGGGTCACCCCTTATCCATCTAATCCTCTGCCAGTCAGCTTTGCCATAACTCTTAAAAATCTGATCTGCAAGGATATTTGAATTTTCAAATGTTTGTATGACAACGGTCACAGCTGGCGTAGCTATCTACATCGACGGCTGAGATCAAAATCTGATTTTACTTTGAAACATAGCCATAGATGACTTACTTTACTCGGGCTTCGTATTATAATCTTTGGTCACCTTTCCTTCCTTATCGCTGAATCTCCCAACTGTTCCCTTTAACCTCAGTTATATCATGAGACTCAGCGACAACATAGTCTCGCAATCCCCTTATCTTTTTATTAACTCTACATCCTCTCAGAGATCCAGTGAAAAAGGTGATTTCACAGTCACAAAACAAAATGGAATATCCTGTCGTGGCTACAAGACTTGGATACTAAAGGAGTGTGAAACACAAGCCCCTCAAGACATGCGTTCCCCTGTCATTTGTTTACTATTTTTTTGTCACCACTTTCGCCTACATCAACACTTAACTTAACTCAACCTATTTTTAACCACGGAGAAACTAGAGACTTGACGACTGGGAAAACTCAAAGTCTCATAAAGGATTCTTACCCCTGCAGTTAATCACGAGACCTCCCAATTGAAAAGGACTTTTAACCTTATCCCACTTTTACTCAAGCTACATTCGTGGCTTAAGAAAACATTTAGTCGCAGTACCTCATGATACTTTATTAACCTTGGTTTACATTGGGAGACTATACGACTAAAGGGAAATCTTGGGGTCCCTAGATCAAAATAGAAGATGTCCTCGTCCTCATGCGACTTAGAGACAAAAGGTAATGCTAAAAAGCGCACATGGAGCTTTTAAGAACTTAAGTGACACAAAAAGGTAATGGGAAAATAGAGTGAGAAATGACCGAGCTAGGGTTTACCATGAAACACTTAGGATTTCACATTTAGGTTATTTGCATGGACAAGGCAAGATAGGGAATTGAATAGATACATAGAGGGCATGACCAAAAATAGAAACCCAAAGTCTTTCACAGGCTGGGCTCAACCCTTGTGGGAGCCTCATTTTACTCCACCTGTAGCCAATTTTACCAGATGAGGAAAATTTGGGTAACATTACTCAATTAGAATCTCATCTGATTTTTCCTTAACTCTTCATGTCACAGATTTCCACACTTCTATCTTTTGTCTTCCACTTAATTGATAACAACTCAACAACACATTCAATCCAAACTTGACCTTTCATAATTACATGGTAAGACCTGTCAAGTCATCTTGAATAAACTCTAAATGATAAATCATAATACAGTCGGCCTCATATAACTATTCAATTACATAATATAAAGCACTATTGGTCGATTGCAACTGAATGCCCAACCAAGACTGAAATGCCCGAGTGAACTCGGTCAACATTGAACTTCTTCAATGCCCGACCTCAACTCTTTCTGTTTACCAACTGTGCTCAGTCTGAATGTAGACATTAGTGTAAAACCACTACATAAGTGTAAATACATGTGTAACATCAATGACAATACACAATAGAATAATTTTCTTCAACACAACCAACATTAATATTAGCATCTCATGCGTATTATAACTAAGATGATCTTGAAAATATTTACTTATACTAAAACTTACACAACCCTTATCTCTTATTGCTATCTTAAGAGGAGTTCCATCATTTAAAGATAAATGAAAGTAATTAAATTTATAAGCCTACCATGTCTCTAAAAGACCTAAAGTCCATCTTTAGCATCCTAAGGGAAGTTATGCATTAATATCACATTGATAGATCTTTTAAGTGGGTAGCATGAAGTTGTACCATATGTTATAATGACAAGGATAAGATGTGGGATGCAGCTAATCTCCCTACAAAATGAACCATTGAAATTTTTCAAAAACCAGAAATCCTAAAAGGTTTTCACAAAATTTTGAGAATCTGTTGTTCATGATCTACATATTTTTTGGTTGAAAACTACAAAAAAAATGCAAAAAAAATCACTATATTTTTGCGAATTTGGAAAAAAAGGTTTGACATTTTTTTGTTCTACATTTTGTCTGGAACTTAGCCAGTGTATAAGATATGCAGATCTAATCCTTTTGTTTTCATGTCAATGAAAATATTCACCCACCCTTCATTAGTTGGCAGACATTATATGATAGTATGTTTACTAGAATCATAAATGCCATCTCCCAGTCCTTTCAAGTTAAGATATAGGTTGGATTACATCTTGTACAAATTAAATAAAAATATTTTATTGTGCAATGGACATGGGCGGCATACTTTGCAATAAATAATCTCCTCTCCTACCATCCTACAAGTCATATTATTGGTTAACTAGTAATCCTCATTCAGTATTTTATGTGTAGAGGAGAACTTATATTATTCTCACATAGTTTCTCATATAATAGGCTAAAACTAGCCATGCAACTAGTAGACCCATCTAGTTAACTACTAATCCTCATTAAGTCTTTTATGTGAAGAGGAGAACTTATATTATTCTCACTTAGTTTCTCATATAACTAACTAAAACTAGTCTTGCAACTGGTAGCCCCATCTAGTTAACTACTTATCCTCTTTTAGTCTTTTATGTCTAGAGGAGAACTTATATTATTCTCACTTATTTTCTCATATGACTCGCTAAAAATAGTCATGAAATTGGTAGCCCCATCTAGTTAACTACTTATCCTCTTTCAGTCTTTTATGTGTAGAGGAGAACTTATATTATTCTCACTTAGTTTCTCATATAATTGGCTAAAACTAGTTATGCAACGGGTAGTCCCATCTAGTTAACTACTTATCCTCTTTCATTCTTTTATGTGTAGAGAAGAACTTATATTATTCTCACTTAGTTTCTCATATAACTGGCTAAAAATAGTCATGCAACTAGTAGCCCCATCTAGTTAACTACTTGTCCTCTTTCAGTCTTTTATGTGTAGAGAAGAACCTATATTATTCTCACTTAGTTTCTTATATAACTGGCTAAAACTAGTCATGCAACTGGTAGCCCCATCTAGTTAACTAGTTATCCTCTTTTAGTCTTTTATGTGTAGAGGAGAACTTATATTATTCTTACTTAGCTTCTCATATAACTGGCTAAAACTAGTCATGCAACTAGTAGCCCCATCTAGCTAACTACTTATCCTCTTTCAGTCTTTTATGTGTAGAGGAGAACTTATATTATTATCACTTAGCTTCTCAGATAACTAGCTAAAACTAGTCATGCAACTAGTAGCCCCATCTAGTTAACTAATTATCCTCTTTCAATATTTTATGTGTAGAGGATAACTTATACTATTCTCACTTAGTTTTTCATATAATTGGCTAAAACTAGTCATGCAACTGGTAGCCCCATCTAGTTAACTACTTATCATGTTTAAGTATTTTATGTGTAGAGGAAAACTTATATTATTCTCACTTAGTATCTCATATAACTAGCTAAAACTAGGCATGCAACTAGTAGCCCCATCTAGTTAACTACTTATCCTCTTTTAGTCTTTTATGTGTAGAGGAGAACTTATATTATTCTCACTTAATTTCTCATATAACTGGCTAAAACTAGTCATGCAACTGGTAGCTCCGTCTAGTTAACTACTTATCCTCTTTCAGTCTTTTATGTGTTGAAGAGAACTTATATTATTCTCACTTAGTATCTCATATAAATGGCTAAAGCTAGTCATGCAACTGGTAGCCCCATCTATTTAACCACTTATCCTATTTCAGTATTTTATGTGTAGAGGAGAACTTATATTACTCTCACTTAGTTTCTCATATAACTTGGCAAAACTAGTCATGCAACTGGTATCCCCGTTTAGTTAACTACTTATCCTCTTTCAGTCTTTTATGTGTTGAAGAGAACTTATACTATTCTCACTTATTTTCTCATATAACTGGCTAAAACTAGTCATACGAAACAAAAGAAATTACAATTTATTTTTGACTTTCTTATGCCTTACATTTATCCCCACTATTATCTCAATGACTCTAGAAGTTACAAATTACATAATAATTTAATATTACTCTTAGAATATGATAGAAAGAAAACATGACTGTTGGGTGGGAGTATTTTGGTCAAGTCATGTTAGGCTATGGAGCTTTCTTTGGACATTCAATATTTCGGCTAATGGCAGACTTATTATTATTTGTGAAAGTAGATGCGATGATGTAACTTTTATATGTAGACAATATTATCAAGTTTAATTCCTTGTAAATATGATATGAAGCTACATTATGCTATGACGAACTTAGTTTTAGAATTTGTTCATAGAAGTTTGAAAGTGCTTTTATTTTGCAGCATAATAAAGTATGTAATGTTCCAATGATGGACGATAAATAATTCCTTAAATGATCTCTATTTTTTTTTTCTCATCAACACATGCCAATGTTGAACTCGCCATTTGTATATTTCACTTCACACCAACACTTTCCTGGGTGATTATTTGGCATCTGGAACTAGAGCCAGGCTGCAAAGGCCTATGATCCCAACATTGAAACATTAACTGTGGAGGAGGCAAGAGATCTTGCGAAGAGAAGTGGCATTTTATTGATCCCTAGATGGGACTTGGAGTCCTCATTCTTAATTGACCAAATCAAGAGGCAAGAAAATGTTGTAGCTTATGAGGCTTTTGGCCCTAATGGACTACAGAGGGGTTCTGGATTTAATATTGAGAGTAAGACACTAGTAGTATGGTGTGTTTCCCCAGAATCTAATAAGCCCAGATTGGTTGACATCCAAGACACAACATAGGGTAGCCAATTAATATGGAGGTTGTAGGAGACTACATGATCAGAGATAGAAAACACCATACTGCTAGTGTCTTACTATCCATATTGAATCTAGAACCCCTTTTTAGTCCATTAGGGCCAAAAGATTCATAAGCTACAACATTATCTTGCCTCTTAATTTTGTCAATTAAGAATGAGGACTCCAAGTCCCATCCAGGGATCAGCAACATGTCGCTTCTCTTCACAAAATCTCTTGCCTCCTCCACAGTTAATGTTTCACTGTTGGGATCATAGGCCTGCATGCACCCTAAAATGAAAAATTAATAACATTATATTTTTTTATTAGTTGCTGCTTCCCACATAGTTCAAACAATATCTTTAGAAACTATCTAAGCTTCAAACATAGTTCGAACAAGATCTTTAGAAACTATCTAATCTTATTGTTGAATTGAATAAAAATTTGTTGTTACTTTCTTTCACTCAAATTAGTGGTGATTTGAAACAAAGATAAAATTGTAATTTATCCAATCCTATCTCATTTCCAAATATATATTTTCAGCATATGTGATTTTATCATATACCTGTACATATCTTACATAATCTTCTTATAATCTTCCTATCCATCTAAATATATATTGTGCCTTTTTACCGATTCATATTTGTATATGGAATAAAGAGATAAATAAATTAATTTGTTACTTAAAATAAGTTGCACCTTGTAGAATTTTTCAGCTGTAGCTGCACAAATCTAGCTACAAAGAAAAAAAAAAGAATTTGCAAAATAAAATAGAGCAAAAACTAGAGCTGCTTAGAATGATATTTTATATCTCAAATAATCACTGTCATATTTGTAATTACAAAGCATGAGATTTATACTAATTAAAAATCAATAGCCACTATTTGAAACAACAATTACGGTGAAGTTTCAATGAAAAAATAATGCCAGTTCTCCTGTAGTTAGTCTTAGTCAACTTAAAAAATCACCGGAAGGAACAAGAAAGTATCCCAAAATCATAGAGGTTGATTGGATTTGTTGATGGGACTTTGTGATGGTCTCGCCAACGGGAGATGATTTGTCACTAAATACCAGGGTATCAGCCAACTTTGGCTAAAGAGGCATGCGGAAGAGCTGGCTCTCCTGCCCTCCAAGCACCTGGTTGTTGGGTCATGACGGTGTAGGCCTAGCTAAGTTGGACACGTGACTGTTTGTTTTGAGGGGATAGATGGTTTTAACTCATCTTCCTCTAAAATTTTGATGGTAATGGTTTTCCTGCAAGTAATCATTATATCCAACGAAGAAAATAGAAAAAAGATAAAACATGATTAGTATAGATGTCTAACTATATTTGTAACATACATTTCCTTAGCATCAACAAAGTTCCAGCTGAAAAGAAGTAAAAAATACTGAACATATGCATATAATCTTCAACCATATGTATATCAGTAGAAAAGTATCATATTTCATTAAATCATTGCAAAAATGGGAACATAGGACATAAGGAAGCATACAACATGGAAACCATTCGCTAATTCTGGGACCAAAAACAACACAAAGCATAGGGATGAATAGTGTTTCTCACTCTTTCATTAACTTCAAATCCAACATCACTGGTAGTTACACTAGCTTCCCCAAGGGAGCATTAATCTACTCTGAACTTAAAGAACAACAATACTACTATAAAACTAATATCTTGTATTACTAGTGGACAGAGAAATCATCAATTTTCTGACCCTTGGAATGGTGTCGGACTTGATATTTATAGAAAAATCTAACTACCTAAGGGACTATCCCTATGGTAGCTATTTACAATACCTACGCTGTCAGAAATCTCTTGATATAATACAATCATTTGAGAAGAAAAGAGAGGAAATATAGAAAGAAGCTCCAGAAAATTGCCCTTGTACTTGCAGATGTGATGGAGCTTCCCTAAGTGACCTGGGCCATACGCCTTCATTAATAATTTTATGCACTTCAGTGATGGATCAGGCCTCTGTATGCCAGATATTAAATGCTAGAATAGTGTCTCCGGACCTGGGAGGCATCTGCAGTGAACTTTTGCACCAATAGTGACCGGTCATGTCTAGAAGAAGGATCACGGACTGACATCATACTGTAGATAGTGATCAGTTTTCTCAGGGGAGTGTCAATACTTATCACTAAAAGAATACAAAATTAGGGACCCAGAGTCTGGTATCTCAGAGCTTACACTCAACAAATAAAGAATACTTACGTAGTGTGCCTCTGATGAAGGATCCCCAGATATCGGGAAACATTACTAGCCTTTGAAATTCCTGTATGCCTCCAGAATTTGGAGTATACCATCCTCTTCTACATCCTTAGGGCGATCCCAATGATCCACAGATTCCTCACAATGGAGGCTGACATCCTCGGCCTTATCTTTTAACTCTGCAGCCACCTTGGCCATGTCATGGTATTTGAGAAACACTTGGGAGATTTCCATCATGGTGGCGCCACTAACATCTCCCCTGGGCCAGAATTGAGCCTCAACCACGTCATCAAACTTACCAATTATATAATCAATGAGAGTATAATTCCTGGGGCTAAGAGGGTCAGTTGATGTAATCTCCTGGATGAGGGTAGTATATTGGTCCAATGGAGTCTAGAACACCTATAGTTTTTCTTCCAACACTCATACCAGTTGCTTTCCATTTTTGGCTTTGAATGCAAGTCTAGAGTATTGAGTCTGAAGGAACCCGTATGATTCATCCCCTAGAATGCACGTATTCATTAACTCATCTTCCCTGAGATTCAGAATATCCAATGAGGTGTCATTCCAATATTCATACCTCTTGATCTCTCCCTGCCACTGGGGAATGGTGGCCTCTATCTGCTTTTCTATATCATTTACCCATAAAAAGTTGGGGAGAGACTCGGACATGAAACTTCTTATGGCCTCAACTTGATGAGAAATCCACTCATCCACTGCTAACTCCTTCTTTATAGCCTTTAGGGAATTAACATTGCTCTACAGTAGTAGTGTCCTAGGAACTGAGGGTCTGGGTGTTTCAGAAGCAAGGGGGCGTACTAATTCTGCTAGGAGTCCCAAAAGATTGGCATTGGCTGCTTTCAACTCCTATATCTTCTGTGATTTCTTCTTGTTTCAGGCCTGAATAGCTTGGCCCACTTCATTTAGGAGGTCTAATTCCCCCTACTGAGTTCTTTTACCTAGAGACACCTCCATGATCACATATTCTTTGACAGCTACCTCAGAATCCTCTTTTCCTGCTAGAGGGGTGGTGATAGTCACTACAATATTTCCATCTAGGCCAATCTTGTGCTATGAAGGGTACGGGCCTTCTTGGACTTCTTAGGAACTTGGCTCTTGGCCAAAATTTTGGCAAGTGACAGTGGATTTATCATTGTAGTTGGGGATTTTATTTTTTGGGCTTCCACTAGCCACTACAGCGGGGTAGCTGGCCCGCCTACCACTATCCTTGAACTTGGAGTGCCTCCAGGGTTCAACTTAGGTCCCCCTCTGGATGTTTATTCCACTGTGTCAGTGGGGTCCACACTTGGGTGCTCTTTTTATCCCTCCTCATCACCCTCTAGAATGTCGTCTATGGGTGGGCTCTATGGTCGAGGAGACTGAGGAAACTCATTCAAATCCACTTGTTGAAATATGGTCATGACATTATCGGTCGGTGTTTCTAGTGGCAGAAGCAAACTTTTCTCACCAATGAAGCCCCGGGGTGCAATGTTAGAGGTTATGGTTGCTTCTGAAGGTCCGGTTCCCTCTTCAGTTGACACCTGCTCCATGACTAGTTCATTCTCTTGTTCTTGTGGGATTTCCTTTTCTCCTTCGGCCTCTTCAAGACAGGGCTCACATTCCTTTTGGGCTGCCACATCTTCTGGCCCTGTTGACTTAAGTATGGGAACATCAACCTCTTGTTCCACTGTCCCCCCTATGGTACAGTCAACCATACTCTACAGTTCCCCAAGATTTCTCACCTAGAAGAAGTGGTCGACATTGATCTATGCCATCTTTGGGGGACTCTCCAGATGATCCTCTTTCTTAGAGGAGGAAGAGGAGGAAAGTACCTCAACCTTAGGTACATCTTCGGGCTCTAGGCCTGAATCTTTATTTTGTAGGGACCGACTTGCCTTTTTTTTCTTCCTTTTGAGTGGAACTTTGGGATCTGTAGCTTACATTGTTATGGTGATTTCTAATTCACATACTGCACTTAACAAAATAGCCAGGGATGGAGAACCTCCCAACGGGGGACATGAGCCTATAGGGGTAACTCCAAGACCAAATGTCACTCCAGAGTTTTCTGCATCCATTAATTTCTGGGAGTGCTCCAACTTTTCACCCAACTACTCCATTAGGGGTGCCAAAATGGGGTCTGAGACCTAAGGCGGGGTGCCAACTTTCTAGTTTCTATGGGCTTTGGATTGCTTCGGGGCCCAGGACACTCTTTGGGAAGACCAGACACTATTTGGGAAGACCTTCTTGAAATACGAGTGGTTGTGCTCAATTTCTTCTCTCGAGATGGCCTCAACACCCAACATTTCTAGTGTATCCCAATCCACTGAAGGGAGGTCCATCTTATCTATTCCTGTATTTTTATGTACTCAGGGTCCTCTTGGGGCCTAGTGGCCAAAAAACTCTGTGGGAATGTCCAAAGCTTGAGCTGTTCCATCATCCCCTTTGTTATCCTGGTGTAGTTTCACCTTCAGACATCATAATCATCCTGGTAGTTGGCCCAAAACTCTTCTATGTGTTGAACATGGGGGTTTACCCCCTTTGGCATCAACCTTGCCAGTCACCCAAGGGGATCATAATCCTTGTGGCTGAAAGAATATTTTGCTAATTTTAAGCTACTTAGCTCATTTTATGCTTCCTAGGCCGTGACAAGGGAGAAAGAATATTCCCTGCAAATGAAAAGGAATGCCAGGGTGGTAACCTTCCTGAGGGAAGTCAAGGCATGAGCCTCGAAAATCTTCCTGCAAAACTCTAGCAAAACTATCCTATCCCCACAATGTTTGGGTAACAGGAAGGGTTCTCCAAAGAAGCTAGACACCTAAATGTAAGTGTGCACGGAAAACTAGATGAAGTAACATCCCCATGCACCAACTAGGCCCATGCCCTATGGTGATAATCTGAATCCCTATTCACCAGTGATTGCCTTGAACCCGTGAAATATGAAGGCGTCATTAACTCTATAGAAATGTGGGAAACTCTGGTCCCGCTAAATTTGGGGGAAGTGGTCCCATGGAGAAACCTAACCGGATCCTTCCCCAAGAACACCAACCGTTGTTAAACCTCAGATCCCCTAGCACTTCTGGGCAAGTGGCCAAAGGACATACGATTTCATGTAGAACTTCCCCTCTATATCAACCTTCCTCATCTGGATGTCGACATGTTTGACAATGATATTAGTCCATTTGAAGTGTGCTTTGTTGGTGGTCATACCATATAAGAAATAATGCATCCAGTGGGAGAATTATCAGGCATGTGGCTCCCTGAAGATCCTGCATAAGAATATAATTCCTTCCTGGATGGGCTCCTTGAAGTGAGAGCGAGGAATTTTTGTCTGCATTTTCTTGTAGTCCCAGCATGGAATTTTTAGCCATTGTGAGTTGAGGTAGCATCGAACGATGTCTGTTATGTCCTCATACTACTGGAGAGCCTCGACCTTGGTGAGAGAAACAACTCCTCCAAATTGTGGGATACACCACCCTCTAGCAGTGGCATCATGGTCCAATGTGATGATGGACACAAGGAATCCGAGGGGAATGGGGGAAACCAACATAACAACCATACTGCTTTGGCAATAACCCCTAGCTAAGAGAAAAATCTGACTCTTGTACTGAGCATGGAAAACCAACTGCTTGAATAATTCCTGATGCCATTAATTTAACTGAGATGGAGTCATTGGAGCATTGAAGCTGATGGATTGTTTGAATAAGGCCATGCAATTCACCTCAGGTATCAGCATCTGTGTCGGTGATCTCTTTAAGCACAAACTCAATTTAGGACCCATGGATTGTCTATTTATTACTATATTTTTGGGTAAGCGGAATCTTTTCCAATGTCCTCTCTATCTTTTTCTTCTTTCTAGTGCCTACATAGGCACTTGGGAGTTCCAGACTTCTGGAAGGTGAGGATCATGAAGCCATTTCTTACTTTCTTCAAACTGTACCTACAAACTAGACAACCGTCAGTATATAAACATTAAAAGGTTCCAAATTCTGGAGGCCCTGAGAGTAACTTTTCCTTTTCACCTCAAATAGAAAAATGTTAAGGCATCCTAGATGGGATCAAATGCTCACAATTTAACATTATTTTAACACAATAACATTTCTTGCTTACCAGGGATCCATTGATGGACCCACAAGGGGTCACATGAGGTGAAAAAGGTCAGGATTACTAACACACTTGACATTAACTTGAAAAGACAACAATCATAAGTGATAATACGGGTAGCCTTGTTGTACTCTAACACATGCATGTCCACTCAGCTGAGTAATGAAATTTAATGGACAGTTGTGATAGCATGAGTTGCATGGACACCACTTGGAATATATATTGAATGCTCAATCATATGAATTAATTCCTCTATTAAGATGGAAAGGATGGAGGAGAGAAAAAAGGTTAACGGTCTATGAGTGAGCTGGCCTTTGCAATTGGCATATTTGTCACCTCGACATCCAAGGCTTCACTAACGAAGGTGGTGAACTTAGTTATTGGGCAAACATGGCCTGACAACCTCATAAAGAATTGGGGCAATAGAAGGTCCCCAGGAACTGCTTTGAAAAATAAATTGGGCATACCCTTCAAAGATGCCATGTCTCTAAGCGGGAAAGAAAAGGAAGCGTTGTAGACTTGCAACACTTCAACAAATGACACTAAACCTATAGCAAGCTACCGAAACTTGAAGACTCAAACCTACAGTGCCTATAAACCTGAATTTATAGACAATATATAAAGACTAATATTTATAAGGCACCTACATGATATTTACATAATATACAAATGATTTACACAGCGAAAACCAGGCAAAAACTTACAGACTCCCTAGCAGGAAACAACCCATATTTACAAAATTTACAACCCAACAAAGTAAGTGTCTCTTCTTCTGAGTTGGATGGCTATGAAAGGGAGGCAATTCACCAGGTGTAACACCCAAAAATTGGCATCTTATAATCCAATCAATTTTGGTGCATTTTCTCATCTTCGAAGTCCTATTGTACTAGGCAAATTCTTCTCCTTATTGACTTTAATTGACTGAGTTTCAAATGTAGAAAACCCAAATTTGCATAAATCTGACATTACATTTAATTCCTAAATTCTCAAAATTTATTAGCTAAAAATCCCTATGATTAATTGATTTAATTCTAAAGTCCTAAGTGCTTTTAATTAAATCAATTCCACCCCCTTTAGCTAATATACATAAAAGGAATTGAAAGGTTATTTAATTATTGGATGAATTATCCTAAAAAAAAAGAATTTCATAATTCCATGTGAAAGGACACTCATGTGGCGATAATCCACCATTTTAATTAAATAATCTTTGCATTTTTGTCTCAAATGAGAATGAAGAGACAACCGTTTCTTTTCAAGAAAATCTTCACCCTCTTTCCATGGTTTTCTATAAATTGGACCTCTTTTCCTCCATTTTAGAGGATGATTTTGGAGAGTATCAAACTTATAGTCAATTTTGCATTTAATTTCTTTCATGCTTTTAAGCTTAAAATTGCATAATTAGGCTAGTTTCAATTGGAATTAAAGATATATTGCTTTCATTTATGATTCATTTATATGTCTAACATTTCAATTTGATTCTTTCAAGCTTTCTAGATTAGTGGCAAGTTCAATTCTAGTTTAAAGACAATTTCTTTTCTAGATTAAAAGCATTTGAATTCTAGATTAAGAGTATTTTCCTTTCTTAGATTAATTGCATTTTGCTTCCATAGATTAGTTGTGATTCATTCCTACATTAATTGCATCTCTTTCATTCCTAGATTAATTGCATCTCTTTCATAGATTAATTGCATCTCTTTTCATAGACTAGTTGCAATTTCAATTTCATAGAGTAATGGCATTTCATCTTTTCTCATATTCTAGAAATCCTCCATGTTAGCAATGGTCAGGTTGTTGGCTCTAGTTTTGAGGGTAAAATCAACATCCACAACTAATTAGGAGGCAACAAGTCGTTTCAATTGAATTTCTAGGATAAACAATTCATGTTTGTCTTTGTAAATTGAACAATTGAGTAAAGACTATGCTGAGTTTGTGCATGATTTAGAGGTCACATTCAAGAACACACATTTTGGCGCCCACCGTGGGGCAGAAAAAATGATTTTTGGCCTCATTTTCAAACTTTTTGACTATTTTTTTGAAGCTCTATCATATGTCCGTACAACACTAGTATAGAGTCTCGCGCGAAGTTTTGTGTCAAGCCACACAAAGTTTTGGTCTCTGTAGCACT
This sequence comes from Thuja plicata, assembly GCA_018584345.1. NCBI lineage: Eukaryota > Viridiplantae > Streptophyta > Pinopsida > Cupressales > Cupressaceae > Thuja > Thuja plicata. The sequence goes on along the minus strand of MU227603.1, from coordinate 2,313,785 downwards.
CTGTTGCATGAGAAAATAGAAATCTCACGCGTGTCAAAGCACTTTCTCGCACGCGTCAAAGCACTTGCTCGTGCGAACTTTGACAGACAAGCATTTACATTTCAGAATTTTTAATCTGTTGTTTCTCTGTTTTGACATCTATTTTCTACTCTGATTTTTCTATTTCTGTTTTCTGCTGCAGCATAATAGTGGTTTATAGGTTCGCTTGTCAAAGATAAAAAATTTCTAATAGTTTGCTTGCAGGACGATAGTCAAAGGCAAAATTAAAACATCATGTTTATTTTCTATTTTTCATTCACATAGTCTAAATAGGGCTTTGTTAAAATTTCGTAAGGATCCCGATAGCAAAGTAGGGTAATAGGCTCTTCATTACATGGAAGTGATGCCCATGGATGAAACCGAGACCCAGATGTTGCTAGTATGATGGATACTTGGGGAAGCAAAGCAAGATAGCGAATCTTTAGCACTTCTACTTGTTAGGGGATTATGCTCTTCTCTCTTTGAGAGAATCACAAACCCAAAGACTTATGGATTTGGTGGAGTGAAACTATCTTGGTGATGAATATGCTTGATGTGTTTGGGTAAGGTGAAAAGGTAGAGAAGTATGCTCTTCTCTCATTGAGAGAATCAAAAAATCAAACCCTTGAATCCGAACCAAGTTGAGTCACCTTTAGAGGGCCTTCCAGAAGTTGAACCTCTGAGAACGACCCAAGTGAGTACACACCTTTCACTGGAGATTCCACCTCACTCTAATAAAGTCTTCTTTGTTGTATTCTAAAGACTCCAAATCCATAGTAACTTCTTTCTCATTTATTTCGACTATCATCATGAGAAAGCCTTGTTTGTCATACTGAGCGACGCCGCTCCCAGCCTTGCTTGCAAGGGTGTGTGACTTACAAGTGTTGGTGTGGCTGCAAGGCCCCAGCTCTGTATCAGAGGCACCGAAGGTTATTGTGAATGGAATCCTATTAAACACTCTCTTAGTTAGATGCCTACCCGGTTCACCTCCGAAAGGAGACATAATCTATGCGCAGGGAGAGGGAAGAATCTCTCCACTAGATTCTCGACATAGGTATGAACCTAGATGTTTGAAGTGGTATATGATGCTACCCCCATTTAAGGGTAACCTTCAAATATATATAATTAGTCCTTGGAAACACCAAAAACATGGGTTCTCTTTCAAGAGTGACATTGCTGTGTGAAGTGCACGCATACGCATAAGACAGCGGGGCAAGACAGCGGGGCACATATTTTGTCTTCTCAACCAATTTTCTTTGTAGGGATAACTGAGTGTCTATTTTTGAGTCTTAAACTGTCCGTACTATCATCATCAAACAAAGACTTCCATGTTTCTACCAAGTTTCTTTGTCCTTGGTGGAATTGTTTATGACAACTGTTTGCATCACTACTGTCTGATTGAAACTTTGTGTTTTTAAATGAGTGTTTGTCATCTTGAAACAAAGATTTCTGATTTGTATCATCTTGAAACTATCCTAAACTTGGAAATCTTGTTAGAGAATAGTGTTCACTGTGTCTCAAAATCTAGTTTTATCTTGAAAACTGAGTTTGTTTATTCGCCTAATTTGCCTCTTGTTTGGGGTTTGATTGCTTGTTCCTTCATTGTCTGCGGTTTGAAACTAGTTTTTTCGAGTTGCAAACTGACTGATTCATACTCAAACTTGTCTTGTCTCTTTGTCTCCATCCTATCTTCTTGTCTTTTTTGTACCTTGCGACATGATAGTCATATCTCGGCTGTTCTAGCCATACCTTCGATGATTCGTGCTGGGTGCATCTCACACCTTGGCTGTGCTAGCCTATTACCTCTTTTTTTTGATACCTTTAGAGACAAAGTTCTGAGTCAGATCTTAAGTTTCCTCTTGTATCAGCTTTGTCTATGCCTGTTATGAATAGGAGCGGTAATATTTTTCCCATACGCGGTTCTGGAGTAGGTATAGGTAAACCTCACGATCAAGGAAAAGGTCATTCTGAACATGTTATTCAAGTTGATAATCAAGAGGGATCATCATGTTCCTCTTCCCCGTTTAGTGTAGATCCGAGTTCAAATCCAAAACCAGTGCTTTAGTTTTGTTCTAATCCATTGTTTCAAGATCATCATAATCCTTTTCTCTCAAACCAACAAGGCTACAAGAAGTCACCCATTTGGGTTGATCCTATTAACGATCCTCGCTACCTTAGTGATCCTTTTTCACACTTTGATCCTTTTGATTCTCCAAAGAGCACATCAGCTACGAGTCCTCGCTCTCATACTAAAGAAGTGCAAACAGAACAATCTCACATAAACAACATGTCATCCCCTTTCGATTACACACAAGGTCATGACCAATCCCAACATGAACAAGGTCATCAAGGAGAAGAGCAACACCAGGGTCAAGATCAGACTCAGAGCATCTATGAAATTCTTTGTAATGAAGATGACCGAATAACTCAAAATGATATAGACACAACAAAGTCTAATAAAGCTCTCATTAAAATGATGGAGATACACCTTGTGGAAGACAAAGAAAAATACTTCCTAGATTTGGCAAAACAAGGGGTCAAGTTACCCGCAAACTTCCAAGTAGAAACACTTGTCGCTAAGGAAGAGGAAAATGAAACCTCCAAGTTGCATAAGATAATTCAAGACATGCAAGGTCAAATCAGCCAAATAATGAAGGATAATGATAAACCTACACAACAACTCACAATGGAAAGTATATGTCCTTTTCTGTTTGATAGGAGCATTGTTATGCCACCTTTTTCGAAAGGTGTAGAACTCCCAAAATATGACAAGTATCTAGGTACCACTGATCCTCAGGATCAATTAAGAGAATTTGGTGCCTTATCAATGGAGTTTATACATGATCAAACATATTTGATGCATCTTTTTCCATGAAGTTTGGGTGGACCCGCTATGGAATGGTTCTCACGACTACGTACTGGTATCAAAAATTTTGACGAGATTGCCAATCTTTTTATACAACATTATTCTCACAATATTCAACATCCTGTCAACATAAGGGACCTTTGCAACCTTAATCAAAGGAAAGGGGAACCATTCTTGATGTTTCTCCAAAGATGGAGACAACTTTGCACAAAGTACCCCTGCAAAATACCCGAGTCTAAGAAACTCGATATATTCTTGGATAATCTCACCCCTGACTTCGGGTATCAAGTCCAACTTCAAGGTCCCCTCAACTTTGATAGTATGATGAAACAAGCTATGAGAATAGAAGAATTCATGGTTAAAAAAGGTGAATTAACCTTGTATAAAGATAACAAGCAAAATCCCTCATCTTCCAACAAAGACAAAGGGAAATTTTCCAACAAAAATAGAGATGTTGTGAATGATGGGGTGGTCGATAACATGAATTCAACTTCTTTGAAACCGGTCTTCAATCTCACCTCGGGTATACAAGTGGCCAAAGCTGTTGAAAAGGCTACAGCCAATACTCAACAGCCTTCTAAATTTTCTGGCAACAAACCTTGGGCAGCGGGACCCAAGCGTGAATTTACCTCTCTGGGAGAACCGCTTGATGTGGTTTTCAAAACTTTAGTGCAAAATTAGATTTTGGCTCCTTTGGAGAAATGATTATACGATCCACAACCAAGACCTCATTGGTGGAATGAGAATGCTTACTGTGATTACCATAAAAAAAAAGGTCACAAGACTGTTACTTGCCTCCAATTATGACATAAAGTTCAAGATTTGATCAATAACCAGGTTATCATTGTGGAGAATCATAACAAGAATTTGAATCATCAAGCATTCAAAGATCCCTTTCCTTGTCATGAGAAAGGTGAATCCTCCAACGCTTAGAATAATAATGCCAAAGTTAATTACGCACATAACACTTACGATAATGTGATCAACATGATTGAACCAGTGGAAGTGGAATATTGCAATATGTTTAGTGGCAAAGGAAGTGGGATTGCTTCTAAACCCAGAGCTCCATTTGTCTTGAGAGGCCCTGGGTCTCGATTATCTGAATCTAAAACATCTCAAGATTGTGTGAACATTGTTACTAGGTCTAATGCTAAAATCTCTATCAAGGGTCCTAACCCTCCTGCTGCTACATCCGCGCCAAAACAAACTATGGATAAGACTGTTGTTGGTTCTACCAACAAGACCACAAAGATGGTCCCTATGTCTCCTACTGCTGGTTATAGCATTCTTGACCAGCCTCAAAGGACCAATGCTCAAATAACTATTTTTGAGCTATTGAAAATCTTGCTTGCTCATAGGCAGATTCTGGACAAAGCTCTCACCGAAGCTAATTTCCCCAAAGATATCAATTTGGATCAGTTTAAATCCATGGTGGGTCATTTGACCTTGCCACATTATTTATCCTTCTCTAAAGAAGATGATCACTCAATTAGTCACCCGTACAATTCTACCCTACACATAGAAGTCATGATCAACAAATAGCTAGTCCATCGCGTGCTCATTGATAATGGTGCTGGTCTTAATATTTGCCCTGCTCATTTTCTTGCTCAACTGGGTTATGGCAAGGATCGCATAGATTCCCACAAAATAATTACCATAAAGGCTTATGATGAGGAAGAGAGAACATCTAAAGGTCTAGTTGTACTACCCAATCGGGTTGGCCCAGTTGAAAGAGACGTCATATGTCAGGTGCTAGACCTTCCTCTTGCATACAATATCTTACTAGGAAGACTGTGGATTCATGAGATGTAAGTGGTTCCTTCTACATACCATCAGTATATCAAGTTTTCTTTTCAAGGCGTAGAGGTGACAATTCCTGCTAGCATGGGTTCTTCTTGTAATGCTCTCACTCAATCAGCTGACAGTCTTGTTCCAACCAATAGAGAATACACAGAACTCTGTGATGCCAAGCTCAAAGATATGGAACAGACACTAAAAATCACAAACATAGGCATGGGGGGATATCAAATGGAACCCATGTTGTCATTAGCGGCTCTACCGCTGTCTCCTCACTCTTATGGGAGACCATCTGAGCACAACAAACCTTCCGCTACTCCTGAGATAGTTTATGATGGTACATTTGTATGGTCTAATACACCATTGGAAGATGAAGATGAGGAAAGAGCTATCAAGGCTTGGATTTTTAAAGGAAAGAACATATTTGAACAAACTACCCCAGCTCATGAATTAAATCCTAACAGTGAGGGTCTTAAGATTATGAAACATTTTGGGTATAAAGGAAGTGGCCCAATAGGTGTGAATGGAAATGGGTTAGTGGAACCTATCTAAGCTATAGGTCAAAAGACAAAATACACCACTGGTTTAGGTTTCAAAAAGGTCCCATTTCATCTAGGGATCAATAAATTTGTGCCACAAGTAGAACTTGCACCAGAACCTGAAGGCACAACTGCAGTTAACACTATACAAGATGGCTCAGATGAGGATTGCTTTCCTTATCCCATCCCTCCAGACCTGGCATCATTCTTTGCTGATCCAGATAAGTTTGTGCCACATACCAGTACATCTAAAACTAACAGTGATTTTGATCAAACCACTCCATTTGAGACACTAACTTTTGAGCAATGGAAAGACTTACAAGATCCTAACTTCAAAGGTGAATGGTACATGCCACTATAATTTCAAGAGCGGTTAACACAAGAACAAACTAGTATTGCAAGAACTCAAAAACCTTCATGGTGCAAGAACCCAAGTCAGATTTCGAATACAGACTCTCATGAGTATGAATTTGATAGTTTGTTAGCAGGATCTTATGAAAGACTTCTCGACGTAAGTGAGGGGTCTAGTGAAAATCCTAATGAGTCTGAGCCTATAAGTGTTAACATGTCTTCTACTTCGGTCGTTAGGGATCAAAAGGATTCAAAAACACCTTTGGACCAGATCAGTTTAGCTCTCAGCTTGCTAGTTAATGCTTTCGATAACTATACTATGAACGCACTTGAACCTGTCACATCTCTTTCCCTCCAATATCCTAAATTAATAGACTGGAATTCCCCTTCTTCATCCAGTGAAGTCCTTACATTATAGAATGATTACACTTTAGCCTGCTACCTTCATGTTGTTGAGCCTGTAATGTCCTCCACTAGTGAAGAAAATGTCAACATGACCGAGGCTGACATCAAGTACCTTAGTTAGAAAATTAAAAGAAGAAAAAATAATCGCTCTGATGGTGAAAACCACATTGTGGCAGTATTAGAGCCAAAAAATATAAAATAAAAGGCGTATCCAAAGGTCTCTAAGGTGCTTGAGGATGAGGTACTTGATGTGCTTCCGAGTCACTTCCAGGAACGCTCATTAGAATTAATTGAACCAACTCAGCCGATAAATCTAGGAACAGAAGAGCATCCACACATCATTCATGTGGCCAAGTCATTATCTAAAGAGGAACTTAAGGAATTTACAGAATTATTCCAAGAGAAAAAGATAAATTTTGCATGGACGTATTTTGACATGCCAGGTGTGGACCCTGATCTCATTATGCATCATTTATCAATAGCTCCAGGCGTGAAACCTATCAAACAGAAACTTAGAAAGATGCATCTGCATGTAGCTTTATTGATCAAGGCAGAATTGGAAAAACTTCTGAAAGCTGGGTTCATCTGAGCGATTGATTATGCAGAGTGGATCTCTAATATAGTCCCAATGACTAAACATGACAAATCTATTAGGGTCTGTATAGACGTTAGAGATTTAAATTTGGCATGTCCTAAGGATGATTTTCCACTTCCTAACATTGACATGATCATGGATATGACAGTGGGATATGAGATGTATTCACTAATGGATGGCTTCTCTGGCTATAATCAGATCAAAATTGTGCCAGAGGACCAAGAGAAAACCACTTTTACTTGTGTATGTGGTACATTCTACTGGAATGTTATTCCCTTTGGTTTAAAAAATGCTGGAGCTACTTATCAAAGAGCCGTTACTACAATCTTTCATGACATGATGCATAGGACAATGGAGGACTACGTGGATGACACACTTGCTAAGAGTATGGATAGGAAGATACATCTCACTGATCTAGGTCCTATACTATATTGTATGGAGAAATTCAGGCTGTGCCTTAACCCTAAGAAATGTGCATTTGGGGTTACTTTAGGAAAGTTACTTGGCTATATCATCTCTATAAAAAGAATTGAGGTGGATCCGGCAAAGGTACAAGCTATAATGGAAATGACACCACCTCATAATATCAAAAAAATCAGAGGTATCCAAGGTCAGCTCCAATCTATCATGCAGTTCATCTCACAATTAGCTGACAAGTCACAACCTTTCACCAAAACTCTACATAAAGGTGTGACTTATGACTGGAACAAAGAGTGTGAACAAGGATTTCAGCAGATTAAACAATATCTAGCCAATCCGCCTATACTGATGCCTCCTATTTAGGGGAAGCCTTTGATTTTATATATCTCAGCAATGGAAACATCCTTGGGTGCTCTCCTGGCCCAAGAAGATCCAAATCATAAAGAAAGAGTCATTTACTACATCAGCAGAACATTGGTCTCTTACAAAATGAACTATTCTGTAATTGAGAAGGCTTTCTTAGCAATGGTGTTTTCTTCCCAGAAGCTATGAAACTACATGTTGGCTCACACTATGAGGCTAATCGCAAAGATTGATCCATTGAAATACTTACTCAGTAAAGCTACCCTCACAAGTAGGCTAGCTAAATGGGTTATGCTCCTTAGTGAGTTTGATATTGCATATGTTGAGAGAAAAGCTATTAAAGGACAGGCGATTACGGATCAATTGGCTGAAGCACCTCTTACAGATCATCAACCATTAAAGATGGAATTCCTAGATGATTCCATTATGCTTCTCACGCATTAGATACAGACAATGTTCTTTGATGGTTCATTCACCCAACATGGGTCAAGAGCTGGAATTTTGTTTATCACACCTCAGTGATACTCCTTACCAAAGGCATACAAAATGATGTTTCCTTGTACCAATAACACTGCTAAATATGAAGCTTTGATCAACAGACTCAAGATTTCTATTTAATGGTGAGTGGATGAACTAAAAGTCTTTGGAGACTCACAACTGGTTATCAATCAAGTGAACAACATTTACTAGACAAAGGATGAAAAGTTGGTACCCTATAAAAAGATGGTTGACAGCCTTAAGAAATACTTTGCACATGTCACTTTTTAGCAAATTCCCAGGGTGGATAACAAAGTGGATAATTCTATGGCTACTCTAGCCTCTATGATACAAATGCTCGAGAATGATTTCAGACACGAGTTCCTAGTGGAGACATTATGCTACCCTGCCTATGACTCTCCTGACTCCCAGATGGTCTGTTCAGTAATTGGACACGGTTCATCTCGCTACCACCACATCTACTCTTATCTCCATGACCAAATTATTCCTAACACATATACTAGAAATGAAAAATGCCACCTAATCCACAGTGCTTCACGGTACGTCATCGTAGGAAGAAAATTGTATAGACAAGGTCTAGACGGTACCCTCCTTAGGTGTCTAGAACCTGACGAATCCAAACGCGCGTTAGAAGAGGTACATGAAGTAATTTGTGGTTCTCACTCAAATGGTCTAACACTGGCTCATAAGCTTATTAGAGCTGGTTATTATTGGCCTGATATGGAGAAGGAAGCTACGCATTTTTCCAAATCTTGCAAGCAATGTCAACTCCATGCTAACTTGATTCATGCTCCGGCTAAGGAGCTCATTCCCTTTTCACCTTTTGGCCATTTCAATAGTGGGCTTTCGACTTAGTGGGTCAGATGTATCCCTCTTATTTAAGAGGACATAAGTACATCATCAGTGCTACAGATTATTTTACTAAATGGGTTGAGGCAATACCTCTCAGTGTAGCTGACGACAAATCTGCAGCTATGTTTATCCTAAACTACATTATCTATAGATATGGTGTACCTTCCTCTATTATCACTGACAATGGAGGAAAATTCAAGAATAAAGATCTGAAAAATTTGTGCACTAAGTTCAAGATTATTCAACACTAGTCATCTATTTACTATCCTCAAGGAAATGGATAGGCCAAAGCTTCCAATAAAACAATTCTCAAGACACTGCACCGTACGGTACACAAATCTAGATGAGATTGGCATCTCCAAATTAATCTAGCTTTATGGGCCTATCACACCAGTATAAGAACTCCAACAGGGGCCATGCCCTTTGCTTTAGTCTATGGTGCAGATGTCGTACTGCCTATTGAGGTTGAGATTCGTACCTTGCGAGTCTCTTTGAAGGGCCTCATTACAGATGATGACATTAGAATATCTCGGCTACAAGAGCTTGAGTTACTAGATGAATATCAGAAGGTGGCATTCAATCATCTCAGAGCATATCAAAAGAGGATATCTAAGAGCTATAACAAGAAGGTTAGACCAAGAGACTTCCAAATGGGTGATCTTGTCCTGAGAGAGAATCCTAAGAATCAACAACAGCGGACTCAGAAGGGAAAGTTTGAGCCAAATTGGATTGGTCCTTATGTTATTACTATAGTATTTGGGTCTGGTGCTTATCAGCTCTCTAATACAGAAGTTGAACCACTCAAAGAGCCCATCAACGCTCTTCACCTGAAGAAATTCTACAGTTGAGATATCTTCTGCATGCTCATGTACATACTTTATTTCTGAGAAAATCTTAAAAATTGTAAAATGTCCTGAAAAAATGATTATCTTAGTGAAAACCTGGCAAATAGGCACTTTGATGTATCTATTATCCTTGTGAAAACCTGGTAAACAGGCACCTTGATAATACCAAAAAAATGAAAAAATACAAAAAATACAAAAAAAATCAAAAAAAGAAAAAAGAACAAAAAATTTAAAAAATGAAAATACAAAAAAAGAAAAAAAAGAAAAATGTGTCATTGATGAAAACCTAGTAAACAGGTGTCATGGTAGCAAAAATAGAATTTTTTCCAAGATGGTGAAAACCTGGTAAACAGGCACCTCTTGTTTTGCAATGCTTTATCCGTTGCAGCATCTCTTGGCCTTCTCGCATTTGCTTTTCTGCTTTCCCACTTCAGTTCACTTTCATGCTTTAGTGTGCTCATGCTTTCGCTTTCAGTCATCTTTGAGATTTTTCTCGACCTCACATGGATTGAAACTGGTCACACTCGGGGGAATTTTCCTAGTCTTGGGGGCATTGTCTTCTCTTTTTGGAGTCTTTGTCCTTTTGCATTGGTCACCAGTGGATCTCACCGCGTCTGCCTGCCGATGCTTCATAGCACTTCGTCTCTCCTTGAGACTCTCTTTGGCATCAGTCACCAGTGGTTCTCACTGCGTCTACCTACTGATGCCTAGATCTCATTACCGATCTTTATGCTTGAGAATATCTTGCGACAGTCACTAGTGGTTCTCACTGAGTCTGCCTACTGCCGCTACATTGCTGAGGTTTCTCACATCATTTCTCTATTTGTTTGTTCAGCTTTGATCCATTTGTCACTTGGGGGCATGGTTCCCCACTTCGATTGCTCTTTGATTTACACTTGAGTCAGTAATCTTGTCGAAGGACAACTCTCTACTGGCACGAACTGGTGTTTCTCAACACCTTAATCAAACAGTGTTTTTCAACACTCTCTTTGGACACATCTATGTTTTTCAACACACATCGGATATCTCACAACGTAAACATCTCTCTATAGCAATCAAACACAATGCACTCACAAGCACAACAGTGTTTTTTTCAACACCCCACACATAGACACATTCGTAAACCTTGAAACATGTTGAACTGTGAATGACTCTTTCTTTGTATGCTATCTGTTCTCATGAATTTCATTGATATTTTCATTGTCTACTGCTTGTTGGTGTGGTTTCGATGATCCAACAATGTCAAATAAATAGGGTGTATGTGATAAGAGCTTCTGTATTAAGGTGGAAAAGCCTCACATCCCTCGATCTTGTTTATTTGTACTCCAAGGGGAGGTTGGAACTATCTCCTTGACTGTTATTGCTGCGTTTGTTTACTTGCAAATTATTACTACATCAAACTGGAAACTATGTTCAGGTCACCTTGGCTTTTGCGCCTTGGTTCATTTCCTACATTTTATTCAATGACAGTCATATTCATATTCTTATGGTTGCAGTGGTCCCAATAAGGATTGTATTGACATCGATGATCCAAAAACACCCGATGATGATAAATACGATGAGTCCAACAACCAAAGTCCTAGGATTGCATTTAGCTTAGGTTTGCATTTGCATTGTAGGCTTGCATTTGCATTTTAGGCTTGCATTGTGGTAGTTGGGTGCTCTCTTCATTATCTTCTCATTCTTCAAAGGTCCTCATCTTTCATCATGGTTTCTTCTTGACTGCACGAGTGTCTGATCCTCGTTCTCGATCTTCGTTCACGTTCTTTTGGTTAGTACCTGTTGTATATTGCGAGATCCTACATGAGATGATTAGTACCATTGCATTGCATTACATCCATTTCCAAAAAATGCATTTTCATACATTCATTTGCATATCCATAAACATGTGCATCCATTATAAGCATAAATCAAATCATTCATAGCATTTATCCATCTAAACATCTTTCACAGCATCAATAAAACATGTGCATAAACATTTGCATATTCATCCATTTGCATACATCTCTAATCCATACATCTAATCATATAGGAAATCATCTCATAAAACATACACATCTGAAGCAATGTATAAACATGTACAATGATGCCAAAAATTGAGCTTATAGATATATATCGATCGTTCCAAATGTACAAGGATGCTACTCGAGCACAATATGTCAAAAATGATGGTACAATATATATCTAGATCTAACCACCCGGTGGAGGTGGAGGGGGTGGAATACCCTACTGCTGAGGGGGCGGTATACCCTACTACTAAGGAGGAGGACCTGGTGGAGGTGGTCTAGGTGGAGTGGCCCGAGCACCAGCATACTCTGAAAAGGGTTGTATCTGATCTGTTGCCTCAGGCACCACAATAGTATATGCAGCATAATAGTAAGAAGCCTGGACAGCCTCGTATCTGGTCTCCAACTATGATTGGGTCTGTGAATCTTGAAATCCCTAGATCTCTCAGTCTCTCTTAGATATCCATGTATCCCTGATGATCACCTACATGTGGAGGTCGTCATGCTCCCCCTGTGTCTGTCGAGCTCTCTCCCTGACTCTCCGGAGAGCCTCCTATAGCTGAGCTACCTGTCCGCCCGCTGAAGGATCAGTCAGAACTGCATCAGCCATAATAGTGTCATCTACCTGCTCAGTGGTCCTGTCTTGACTACCACTGGGCCCAGCACCTACATCTGATCCTGTTGGCCTGACATGAAAATCAGTCTGAACTATCCTAGGCCGTACAACTCTCTCCTACTACTGTAGAGGTGGTTTTTGTCCTAGTGGAGGAACCTGTTGTGCCTGTTGTCGTGGTGGTGGCTGTACCACCTGAGGTATCTGACCCACTAGAGCTGTGAATCTCAGAAATGGGTGAGCTAACAGATGGTCTTTATATGCAGGTGTCACACCTACATTCATCACCGCGGCCATATAATCCCACCTGGCTGGTGGTACTTGGGCATCTATCATGCTGGGCCCCCTGTCAAGTAGTCTCTGCCAGCCCTTCTTTGTCTCATCAATGAATTGGGCATACATACAATACTCCAGAGACACGTCCTGTGGCCTCCCAAATTGGTGCAATACATGCGTGAGCAAGAAGCACTCAATAATAGTAATAGTACGTCCTATCAAAGGAAACAAGTAGAACATGTATGATAGCTCATGACAAGCATCATCCCATACCTCAGTGGCTGCCCAAGGTCACCATATGACTGCGGCTATATCATCAATCTGTGCCCTCCATATATATCTATAAATATACGGCTCTAAAGGCTATCGTATATCATGGAATATTGGCCTACATATGGGAAGGTGCTCCCAGGCCCAAATATGTAATATGACAACCCCTGCCACCATGGTACGGGCACCTAGATACACGATCTTGTGTATCTCATGGTACATCTACGTGAGCATGCACTCGCCCCATCCAAAAGTAACTATAGGAACAACCAACATCTTCTTGAGCATGTTGCCCCAGCCGCACTCTAATCCTTGCTGACCATGATCAGGAACCAGATGGCAACTCAGAAATAATGCTAGTACAACTGCTAGAGGATAATCTCTATCGTAACTGCATATCAACTCCTCCCATGAGATGGACCGGCCCATCATCAAATCATCTTGAAAAATGGCTCTCAAACCCTGTGTACCATCTCTAGGCTGTGTGTTGTACTCTACATGAGCTCCATGGAAAGGCACTCTCAAAATCTGGTATACATCCTCTAGAGTCACCATCATCTCTCCCTTTGGCAAGTGAAAGGTGTTCGTCTCTAAATAGAAACGCTTAACCAGGGCACCAAGTAATCTATGATTCACCTGAATATTGGGTACATCATGCAGATATGTCAATCCTAGCCCATCAATGTGGGCACCATCAGCATCTAATAATCTCTGGAGCAACTCAGCCATGATAGGATGATTAGATCAGAAATCGATGTCTGGGAAGTCGACCTACAAAGAAAGTGACAAAATTGGATCAGTACCTCAACAATGATGATTTTCCAAAGCAAAAGACAAAAAATGTAGCTATGGACCTATTCTACACATAGTTTAAGATATTGCAACTGGCTAACTCTGTGACGCAAAAAAATGACATTTTTTTTTACTTTTTGCCAGTTTCCCATGCGAGAAAATTCTTTTCCCGCGCGAGGAAGCTCTCTTCTCACATGAGATTTCTTGGTCGCGTGAGGCGGGATGTGTTCTCGGGTGAGATTTTAGAAATCTTGTGTGGCGCACGCGCGCTCTTCGTGTGAGCGCTGGGATGGGGCCCGTGCGTGGAACCCCTAACCCGCGTGAGGAAACAGATTCCTCGTGTGAAAGGTGATTAAGGCTGGCGCAAGGAAACTGTTTCCTCACGCGAGATTGGGCGAGACAAATTTTAAATAGCCTAAAAACATGCTAACTGCTAAAAATCGATAAAAATTTTTCTAAAATACAGGATCAGGTTATGATTACTCACAGGTGCGTCATACTCTGCTGGTCGGTTGTGTCGTCGGGAGTGCTCAAATCAGTGAGAATGAATGGGAATGTTATCAATATCATAGACTAGTTGCAATTTCAATTTCATAGAGTAATGGCATTTCATCTTTTCTCATATTCTAGAAATCCTCCATGTTAGCAATGGTTAGGTTGTTGGCTCTCGTTCTGAGGGTAAAATTGACATCCACAACTAATTAGGAGGCAGTAAGTCATTTCAATTGTATTTACAGTATAAACAATTCATGTTTGTCTTTGTAAATTGAACAATTGAGTAAAGACTATGCTGAGTTTGTGCATGATTTAGAGGTCACATTCAAGCACACACACCCGGCTCAAGGATAATGTCATGTCAAAAGGAAGACACGACCCTGAGATGACAATGTCAAACAGACAATGAAAACACACATAGATAGAAAGTACGCAAAACAAACAGAAACAACGAGAACCTCGCAGAGAAAGAAGAAAAACAACCAAAACACAAAGGAAGAAAAACAAAACAAGAACAAAGGCAAAGCAAAATAAAAATCACAGAGCCTACCTGAACCTTGAAATGTCAAATGGGGATACTGCAACCCACTTCACTCTATCACCTAAACACTCCACAAGAACCAACGAATGCACTTCCACACCTTCTAGCTCAGATGTCTCAGCCCAGAAAAAAATTGCTTTGCTCTCCTAAAATTTTTCTAGAAGGTATAAATAGCTTACAGTAAGTGTAAAAATCACAAGGTAAAAGGCCTTAAATAATCCCTAGAAAAGTGCATTAGTTACAAAAAGTAACTTTGAATAACACGCTGGAAATGGGGGTTTGGACAAAAACACCTAAAGATCATTCACCCTCAAAGAAAGGTAGAAACAATCGCCGAATACAGAGCGTCCAAAATCACCCACTCGGGAATGACACTCTTGTACTCGTGTCCCAGAGGAAACAACAGAAACCAAAGAAATGAAAAGACCACATGGGAGTAGAAGATCCCAGAAGAAATAGGAAACCAAGCCAAAACAAAAAGGGAAAGGAAAGAGGAAACCAAAAAGAAGAAAAGGAAGAAAGAAAAAGGGGGACCTGTCATTTTGCACACAAAATGTAGGGATGGGTATTTAAGGCATAATAGGCATTAATAGAATTGCAACTGAAATTAACACTAACACCCCCCTTAAGACTGGCTAAGGAGAATAAAAAGCTAATAAAATGAAAGAGGAAAGAGGGAAATCCCAGTGGGAACAAAACCCCTCTAAAATTACACTAAATTTGCATGGTATCTATGTGTTGCAGTATCCTTCACCCTAATAAGGTCTCATAGAAAGTAAAATGAAAGAGATGATGTAGCCCTCCACCATGCGTAGTCAATGATAGATGTTTGAAACTGGATGTACATGGTGCTCCATAATCGTTGAACACTATTCCTCCCCTTAGATGTATGAATGAAGTCTCCCCAATCCTGAAAGGAATATGTAGGAAAAAACTCAAGATGTATGATGTCTTTAAAAATTTCTCCATAGTTTTGGTGTTCATATTGAAATCTGTCATAATCAATTCAGACATTGTTGAAGATGACAATCTTGAGTCTCCTAGAAACTGATGTAGAGCACAATCAAAAGACTCATGAATCTCCTTAGAAGGAAAATAGATATCCTTAAGATGTCCAAATTTATCCAAACTCATATCAATCTGTGAGGAATTCTCATGTAGAGAAGGAATAAGAGGGTCAGAAGGTTCCCTTACAACAACTGAAGAAGAATCACCTTCATCGAAGAGAATATGTATGCAATCAATAGTTTCATCCAGATCTGAAATGAAGGATTCTACAAACCAAAAATAGATGTATGATAGAAATTGATCCCAATGAGCTGAATCCAGAAGACATAAATGATCATTCTATAAAGAATCATTGGAAGCTTTCAATGAAGCAACTCTAAAATCTAAAGAAACAATAGGTGCATATGGGTTATCAGTAAACTGATCATCCAAGAAGGATGTGTCCAAATAAGATGAGGAAACAAAAAAATTTGTATCATCCATAGAAGCTTGTCTATCTGAGGAAACATGACTTTTAGATGAAGAACCAATGTCTCCATACAATTGTCGGATGATGATCCAAGCAATGAAAGGGCACTCAGTGTGCTCTATGTGATGTAGAGTATCTTCTGAAATAGTAATGCGCATTAATCCATAGACCATTTCATTACTATTAAACCATGCAATTTTTTTTTCATAGTTACCTGGTTTAGGAACATTTCCATTGATATAGAGTAGTAGATCTTGCTCAAGGCAGTGACTCTTTATACCATCTTTCCAGGAAAAATAGTTCTTTGAGGTTATCTTGACAACAGAAGGATGAAAATAATTACCAGAAGACATGATTAACCCCTCTGTTGGAACTTTATTTCCATTTGTGATTACAAAAACAAATTAGAGACAACCCCTAAACTAATGAAAAAGAATTCATTATAAATTAGCTCTGATCTGCAATACCTGCAAAGAAAAATAATGCTCCTTCCTAGCTCATGTGGGCTCTCATACCATGTAGAAATTTTTCATTATTAAGAATGAAATTATCTATCTCAAATAATCATTTTCATATATCTGTATTTACAAAGGATGTTAATTATACAACTTAAAAATGAATAGCCACCATTTGAAATAGCAATTACGGTGAAGTTTCAATAAAAAAATAATGTCAATTCTCCTACAGTTAGTCTTAGTCAATTTGAACAATCACTGGAAGGAACAAGAAATTATCCAAAAATCACAGAGGCTGATTGGAGTTTACAGAATTGCAATTGAAATTAACACTAACAAAATTTGGGATCAACATTGGTATAATAATTTTCAACTCTTTACAAACCAAAAAAGCTCTGCAACCTGTCGACTGCTCTTTCCTTCCTCTTTGTTTTTTTTTAATGTTAGCTTCGGCCTCTGCTCTGTCGGGGATCCTGGGGAGCACAAAGGTTCTCTTCCCTAACCTATTTCTGGTGCTTTCTCATGGGGATGGCAGTGACTGCTACACTATCCCCGGAGCCATGGATTCCTCCTTTTCCTCGTCTGTGGTGTCTGCTCTTTTGCAGAGTCAAGAAGCTGGGGATTCTTGCCCCAAACATGTGGTGGAAAATAAAGAGGCCTGTGTGGGGTGTTGGAAACTTGTGGTGTTGGGGAAAGAGTCTCATGATACCTCTACTCCTCCTATTTTCTTGGTAGGTGAATTTGGCCCAGAGATTTTTGTCCCAGATGGTGTGGTTGAAGGCATTTCTGCCTCTCTACAACTTGCTCTGGTGGGGACTAGGTTTGTCGCTTTCAGGCCCACCATAGATATGGTTCACAGTTGGTATACTACCATATTTAAGATTAAGGGGACTTTTTATACATTGTCTATGTCAGGGGGGTTGTTCCTCTTTAGATTTAATGCTACAGAGGACTATACTCTTGTTTCCACTGGAAGTTGGTGCTATGTAAAACACACACTGCTAATGGCCAGATGAAAGCCAGGCTTCAATCCAAAGGTTGAACTATACAAAGTTGCACCTATGTGGGTCTACCTACCTAGACCTCCCCTTGAATTCTAGGATGAGAAGGTTCTCCGATGGATTGGGAACTCATTTGGAAACTATGTGGTAGTGGATACGGTTACCATTCAAAAAAAATATCTGGTATTCACAAGATTCTGTGTGAATATGACAATGAATAACCCCCTCCCCAACTTTGTGATGCTTAAATCCAAATGGGGGAACTGGAATCAGGCCATTGTGTATGAGAATGCCACTCTAAACTGCCAAAAATGTGGTAAAAATAGGCATGTGGTGACAGACTGCAAGGTAACTACTAGGATTGAAGAGCAAGACTCTAAGCGGCCTGCTTTAGTATCTCCAATTGTGATGGATGGTGAGCAGGACCAGGTAGTTGGGACTATGGTTACTATAGAGGCCCCTCCCCCCCTTGATGGGGGTTCATCTCCTACATTTGGGGTGGAGGAGAATGGAAATGGAAAGGATAAAGAGGTAGATAAGGTGGTAGACCAAAGGAGAATTTTTCGAAGACCTAAGGGTAGCCCCTACTCTCATAGAGGAAGCCCAAAAGGGAAAGGTAATAAAGAAGACAACAATGGGGAGAAGGCACAAGAGTCTAAAATAATTATGACTGGAAGAGAAGCTGAAGAGATTAGTTTAAAGGATGGGGGGAAATTTCCTCCCCAATCCATAATGGGGGGATTGGTAATGGAAATACCAATTTTGACCCATTCGTCACCATCAACTAGATTCTTTGACTCATCAAAACCTAAAAGGAAAACTAGAAGCAAGAAGGTGGATGAAAGTATGAAAACCAAAATAAAAGTAGATGTGGGGAATGAAACCAAAGTGGGTCGACCAACGGAGAAAGAAGTTAGAGCAAAAGAAGTAGCAAGGGCTATTGCCAATGGGCAACAGTCAACCCTAGAAGACTCCCAAAAAATTAAAAGATGAAATTCCTCTCATGGAACATATGGGGCATGAACAACCTAAAAAAATATTTTTCTCTGAAGAAGTACATTCTTAAGTTCAAGTTTGATGTGGTTCTTATTCAGGATGTTAAAATGAAGTATCAAGACTTCGCTCTGCTGGTGGATAATATTTGGCCGGGTGTAGCCTTTCTGTATAGTGAAGCTGATGGGGCCTCTGGAGGTGTGTCCACTCTCTGGAACCCTTGTAAGTTATCTGGTAATTCTTTGGCCTTTTCTCACAACTTCCTTGCTGTGTT
This sequence comes from Thuja plicata, assembly GCA_018584345.1. Lineage (NCBI taxonomy): Eukaryota > Viridiplantae > Streptophyta > Pinopsida > Cupressales > Cupressaceae > Thuja > Thuja plicata. The sequence goes on along the minus strand of MU227603.1, from coordinate 2,295,043 downwards.
GTTTACTTGGAATAATATTTCATGGTACTTGTATAATATTTATGCTCCTAAGATTAGAAGTGAATGTAGTAGAATCTAGGGGGAAATTTCTAACCCCATTAAAGCTAATCATTACCACCCCACTATGTGTGTGGGGGATTTTAATACACCTCTATTCCCATCTGAGAAAATAGAGGGCACACAAGATTACTCAGAAAGTATGCAGGAACTGGCAGATTATATAAGGCACAATGATCTGGCTGATTTGGATATGCATGGAATGGGGTTTACCTGGTCCAATAACACAAAAGAGAGACACCTTATATAGGTTATATTGGATAGATGGATATTATCGAGAGGTTGGAATGTTTCTCCCTTGATCAGTCTCTCTCACCTTGTGAGAACGGTTTCTGACCACTCCCCTTTGATCCTTGACTGAGAGGAGAGAAAATGAAATGGACACCATCCCTTTCATCATGAAATCATGTGGCATTCTCACAATGAATTTGAAGAATGTATTAAGAGGATGTGGAACACCCCAGTGAGGGGAACAACAATGTACAGAATAGCTAAAAAAATAAAAATTATCAAACGGGAGGCCCAAAGGTGGAGTAAATCCAAGTTTGGGGACATTTTCCAATGCAAAAAAGAAATTGAGGAGAAACTCAAACACCTCCATAATGATATGGCTTCGGGTGATTCTACCTGGGATGATCATTGTGAGGAGGAAGGATGGAGGAGAAAATGGAAAGAGAACCTCAAAAGGGAGGAAATATTCTAGAAGCAAAGGTCTCGGATTCAATGGCTGAAGAAGGGTGACTGAAACTCTACTTTCTTCCATAGGTCGGCCTCCATACATAAAAGAAGGAACACCGTTAAATTTATGGACGCTAATGGGAGCCAGCTTTCGGAGGTTGAAGATATTGGTAATCATGCTACGAGTTTCTTCCAAGATATTTTCTGAAGATAGGCTCAGATTAGGATGGATGCTGATTTTGACTTTCTCATGGAAGTTATCCCTACTGTTGTTATTGAGGGTGACAACAAGGCCCTGTTGTCTCAAGTTACTGAGGAGGAAGTTAAAATTGTAGTTTTCTCTATGGGAGCCTTTAAATCATCAGGTCTGGATGGTTTTCCCCCAACCTTCTTCTAGCAGTTTTGGGAAGCTATCAAATATGATCTCATCCATGCTACCTATGATTTTTTTAGGACTGGCAGCATACTGAAAAGAATTAAGAAAACTTACATTGTCCTTGTGCCTAAACAGTAGGATCCTAAATGCATGAGTTAATTTTTCCCCATAAGACAATGTAACACTGCCTATAAAATTTTGTCCAAAATTATCACCAATAGGATTAAACCCCTTCTCGGGAAAATAATTAATCCCAACCAAAAGGGGTTTATTTTGAGAAGACAAATTCTTGATGTTGTTATCACGACTCATGAAATCATACATTCTATGGAGAAAGGGAATAATTTTGGTATGGCTTTAAAATTGGACATCTCCAAGGCATATGATAAGGTTCTATGGAATTTTCTGTATGGGGTGCTTAGGAAAATTTTCTTCCATGATAATTTCATTAAAATTATAAAGGTGGCAGTGGAAACGGTTGACTTTGTTGTGCTGGTCAATGGCACACCCTGGGGGTCCTTTACTCTAGAAAGGGGATTATGTCAAGGGGACCATGTATCCCCATACCTCTTCATTCTGGTGGCAGAGGTGTTGGCCCAGAACTTATTGAGCCTGGAAGGAGTTGGATCTATTGCTAGTTTTAAACTGGCCTCCACTCTTCCCACAGAAGTTTTACAACAATTTTTAGACGATACATTCCTCTTTGGAAAATCTTGCATTAGAGAAGCTAGAGAATGGAAAGACCTAAAAAATTATGTGTTAGCATTTGGTCAAATGATTAAAATTACAACAAAAGCAAAATTTACTTGTTCAACACTGAACGGAGAATGCAGATGAAAATTGTGGAATGTCTTGGCTATAAGGGAGCTTCACTCCTGGATACCTATCTTGGTCTCCCGCTTATGGTGAAGGAAGTTTCTGATGAATTTTGGAAATCCATACTAGAAAAAATTGGCTGGATGGAAAGGTAAGGTCCTTAGTAATGCTGGAAAACTCCAATTGCTTTCAGCAACCCTTCAAGATATTCGTATTTATTTCCTGTCTCGTTTCAAAATAAATGATAGAAAAATGGAGAAACTGGAAAATAATCGAGAGAAACTTTCTGTGGTCGGGGACGGAGGAAAAGGCTAGAATGAACCTGGTTAACTAGGATACTGTTTTTCAATCGAAGCTGGTGGGAGGTCTGGGTGTGAGAAAAATTAAGGACCTAAATAAGGCTTTGATATTGAAAATGGGCTGGCAGCTCTTTAGAGGAACTTCTAGGTGGAGTAGAATTATGAAGGTCAAATACTTTTCCAATGACCAATTCCCCTACGGTCAAAATTTACCCTCTGGCTCAAAAATCTAGAATTTCATTTATAAAGGCAAAGGAATTATTTTCAAAGGTTTACAATGGGTGGTTGGAAATGGCACCCAGATCCATTTTTGGGAAGATTGGTGGGTGGGGGAAAAACCCCTCGAATGGGAAAAGTTTGGACTCGTCAAGGATAGATTGATTTCTCACTTTGGAGGTAAAGTCAGTGACTACATCTCTCAAGGTAAGAAATGGAAATTTCTCGTTGATGCTTTTCAGGATCAGACACAAGTGCCACCCTACATAAAGGAAATTTAGAAGCTTCTTGATGGCGTCAGGATTCCTATATCCCTTGTTGAGGACAAAGCCATTTGGTTTCATAACAAATCAGGGGAGATCACGGTGAAATCTATTTATCTAACTAGCTTAAAAGTTGTGGCAGATGAAAAGAGCTGGGGGAAAGTCTGGATTCCCCAATTAATCCCCAAGATCAATTTCTTCTAGTGGAAAGCCCTCCATGGTAAAATTATTACATTGGATAACCTCCAAAAAAGAGGAATTCATTTGGTCAATAGATGTGCCCTACGTAAAATACATGTTGAGTCTATCAATCACATTCTTATTCATTTTCCCTATGTGACTCTGGTCTGGTCCAAAATTATGAACATTATGAGATTGAATTGGGTCTTCATGGAGGACTTGGACCAATTCATTTGCAACTAGGGGAACTTCGTGGAACACCCACTTATCAACAACCTTTGGAGACTGTTACCCCCGCATGTTTGTTTGAGCTTATGGAAGGAAAGGAATAACTAGGTGTTCAGAGGGGAGGAAAAAGATGTTGATGGGATGATAAGGCTGGCTGTGAATCTGTTGAATGACAACCTTGGTACTTTCTGTTGGAAAATCCCCCTTCACCCCCAAGGCTTTTGATTATTTTGTGGCTAAGGAATGGAAGCTTCCTCCCTCCATCAATGAGTTTGACTGCTCTAGGATTGTGGCGAGAAGGAATACTAAGTGGTCCCCCCTGGAGGAAAATTTCATCAAATTGAATTTTGACGGAGCTGCTTCCGAAGGATTTGTTGTGGGTGGAGGTATCTTCCAAGACAAAAATGGAAAAATGATCATTGCTTACGCTATAAATCTCATATCGGTATCAAATAACGTGGCATAAATCTCTGCTCTCTTTTGGGGCCCAAAGGTGGCGGTTACATTGGGAGTTAAAAGGCCAGTCATTAAGGGGGACTCCAAAATTATTATTGAAATGGTTAAGGGAAATTTTAAAGCTGGTTGGAGGCTATCTAATCTACTACAGGACATCTCGTTGCTGCTCCCCAAATTTGACAATTTCAAATTACAACACATTTTTCAGGGGGGAAATGCGGTGGTTGACAAGCTCGCAGCTACGGGCCTTAATCAACAAGGCCTAAGGTGGTGGAGAAACTTGGGCTCCCTTTCCAAGCAAACTGCCTTGCTTGTCAAAAAAGGAAGTAATTAACCTATGGAGTACAAGGATGTTTTTGATTGGATGGGAGAGGCGACAGACAAGATCATGAGGATTGGGGTGAATTCAAATTTTAAAAAAGTTATAGGGAAGGATTTTAATATTATTAGAATTCTGAAAAGATGGGCTCTTAATTCCAATTTTGGAAAAAGTACAGGCTTTTTCAAATTTGTAGCGACGTGGGGAAAGCACGAAGCCAAATGAGCTTGACAAGATGGATGGGGTTAAGGGGTGCATTAATCATGGGAAAGGAAATCATGTCATGATACATGAAGGCTCTACAATCAATCCAACCAACCATGTGACTGGTACTTTCCAATTCATTAAAATGACAGATATTACTCCCACCTGGTTTTTTTCCTTGTGTATTTCCACCCTCTATTGTTGTGTTTGTGTTTTCTGCAAGACTCTAGTTAAGTGGGTGATGGGCAGAGGTGCAAAAGGTGGAATGTCGGTGGAGATACAAGAAGAAGTGAACCCTAAGTACAACATTGATATGGGTGGTCATATGGTGCGGGTGGAACCTCCTAGGATTGAGGCTGGGTTTCTCAAGAACCATAGTGCGGCGACCTATCTAAAGGAGGGTGGGTTCTATCCTTTCATGGAAGCTATGGGAGGATGCGATGAAATTATCTCCATGTAGCTAGTTAAAAATTGGACAGAGTGCAAATTTACAATAAATGGTATTACCTTTGAGTTAAATGAAGAAGTTATAGCCTAGGCTACGGGGCTTTCCACTGAGGGGAAGAAATGGAAAAAAAATGAAGAGCCACGATGATTCTGGTAAAATGAGATTCTTCAATAATTCAGAGGTCCCAGTTCCAATCTATGGAGGATTCAAAAGGGAGGAGCTGCCAAACCCATGGAATGATGTTTGCCTCATCCTCATGAAGTATATTACCTTGGAAGGCCGCTTCAGCACCTGTTACAACTACCACTTTCCCCTATTAAACCATTTTAGGTACAATGACACTATCTCTTTCCCGTTTTACCTACTTCACTCCCTTGAAGCTACGGTTTTGGATGGGAGGGAAAAATTAAAATTCAGGAAGAACTATTGCATTCTCCACCAAGGTCTTATTCTCCACCTTTACAATTTCCACCTTACATTGTGTCCCCCTAGAATTGTTTCTTTACAGGGCATTACCATGCTAGCTGAGAAGGGCCCTAAGGAGGTAACAGTTGCCCATTCTAACCCCTTGTCTTCCACCAAAACCCTAGAAAAATATAAGAAGACCAATGCGGGGTCCATGGGGGGAACCCAAATCACCATCGAGTCTGAGGAGGAGGATGAAGATAATGATAACAGAAGGAGGTCCCACAGAATTTCTACTAATAGCTGCTACAAATAGAAAGTGGTTAGGAAGCATTACATTGAAGATGAGGAGGAAGAGGAAGATTCAGAGAAGGAGGAGGAAATTTTTTTTTACACCAGTAGGAAAACTAAAAAGGGGAAGAAAAGAAAGATTAAGGAGAGCAAAAAAGGAAAATACCCTTAGGATCTGGATGGGGAAGAGAAGAGCCATGACTCTCCCCAAATTTTGGCAAGCTTCACTTTGCCCACCATGGATCTTTCTAAGAAGAATTTTTTTGAAGATAAGACCGAGGACTCGCATCCCATGACCCCACTTCAAATGGACCCCCAGGTGATGGTTGAGAACCCCAAGGTGGATGGGAAAATCAAAGATGAGACCCCAGAGGTTAAGGAAGCGGAGACCGAGAGCATGCAGAACATGGCGAGTGAAGTATCCCAACTTCAAATGGACATCAAAGCTCTTCAAACTTCCTCCCTAGATTTGGTCTCCAAGATGGATGTGCGGGAGGTCAAGGAGGAATCAATAAACTGGGTGAAAGATTCAACAGGGTGGCCGGTTTTGCGGTCAAGGTTATGCATTCAGTGGCAACCACGCTCCAGCTACTGCAAATGGAAAAGGTGTCTACCCAGGAGGAAGAGAACAAGGACGAGAAGCTGTTCCAATTCCTTGCATAGGATTGGCTCTAGTTGCTACTGGACAGTGGGGGTAAAAACCCCAATTAGCCTTCTTTTTTTCCATGCTTTGTTGTTTTGTTGGTTTCTGTTAGCTGGCCACTTGGGGCCTTTTTGTGATTCTGCTGAACTTTTGCTACTGGTTTTAAATTAATTCTTGCTTTACTGATAATTGTAATTACTTTGATACTTACTTTCATAGACTGGTTACTAGCTTCAAGGTGAAGCTGGGATCTGTTAGGGGTAGCAAGCTGGTTACCAGCTCCATGTTGGAGTTGGGGCCTATTAGTTTTAATTTTTGGTTTTTGATTTTAAAAAAAGGTATTGGATGAGGGTGTGGTGACCTCTGTGATGTGCTGGTAATCTGTTGGCAATCTGCACTTCTCATGCTGGCTGTGTCTGTTTGGGTCAACCCCCTTGTCTTGGCTTCTTTTTTAATAAAAAACAATAGTATCTTCACTATATAAACATAATTTATATCTCTCTTCCATATTATGCTCACTTTTTTTTGCACTTAATATGTTTTTTTCCTCATATATTAAGCATGCTTTCATGAAAATATCTTTTCTACCAAATTTATATAAGTGCAGTTTAAGTTACACCAGTATTACTAAAAGAGAAAAAAAATGCATAATAAGTGGAGTTCAACATATTATGGTTGAAGAATAAAGAGAGGTGGGCAGCACTACAGCCATTCCCAAACATATTGTGGCTGAATATTAAAGATAGGTGAGCAACACTACAACCATTCCCAAACACTCTCCTCTGCTCATAATAGTTATTTAATTTACCTCTTAATATAATGCATTTCTGCACTTTTCTTTGCCCTTGCACATCTCTGTTTATAGTTGTTAAGTTGCATATTTATTAGCATTGAGTGAAACGTTAAAAAAAAAGATAATTCTACCCTTTTTTTTAATCCCCAAAATATACATATTAGACACCTAACTAAATGAGTCCAGAGGAGAAAACCCTCACAAATGCCTCTTTATCATATAATATTTAATGTTAAGCCATTGGAATTTATATCTAATAATATGGACATCTTGTATGTGACTCAAAACCAAGTGTTCTATATAAATATTACACCTCACATACTCATGCTTACATATATGTATGTATATGGCTTTTGAATAATCTCAAGACTATAAATTAAGTATCCAAAAATGGCAACAATGATAATATTATTTTTACATCAAATTACTGAAAGACAAGAAAATAAGCACTATGTTTACATTCAATTTACTCCATTTAACCATCAACTCATTTTCTCTTCAAAAAGATAATAAAATTTTTATTTCCATCTATATTAATAGTATAAAGAATTTTTCAAAAAATTTCCCTCTTATTAATTCTTTACAGTGGACAACCAAAATAACTCCACATAGAAAATTTTTTGGGAAAGAGATTTAAGTATGTCAATGTCACTCAAGAATATGCCTATGGGGTAGAAACCACATGATGCCTTTCTCTTCTATTACTTATAAATTTCTCAACCCCAATAACTATTGAGTATATCCCATAATTGCCAGTTTCAAAATGACATATATAATCATCATTAGATGTAATATAATGGAAGTGAACTAATGGAGGCTTTCTCTTTCATTACTCAATTAAAGTTTCCACTGTGACATTATGAAATAAGTTTTATTAGACTAACATTTTACTTACTTAAGAGATCCTTATAGAGTTCTACAAGTGGATCACCTATATTGTTTTTGAAAAAAGGCAGATGGAAATCCATCTTGTCATGGGGCCTTGTTTGGATGAAGTTGAAAAATAACTTTTTCACTCTTGTTCATTCATCTTAACAGTAAGGAGTCTATTTTGATCCTCTATGATAATCTTTTGTATTTCTTCTAACATTAATATTTGAGATTCATATTCTGACCCTTCTACATTATTCAAGATATATTTGAAAAACATGACTACTTTTTTATATATTTCTTTAGGATCCTCTATTAGAGCGTCATTTTCTTCATTTAATTTTTGAATTTTGTGAATGATCCTTCTCTACTTTGTCCTGTTATGATAGAATTGGGTGTTCCTATCTCCCTCCTCTAACCATGCTTCTCTTGATTTTGTCTCCAAAAGTTTTCTTCTTTTGTGATTACTTCCTAATATTCCTTTAGAAGTTCTTTTTCTCAAATGAATTGATTTGAATCATTTTTATTATGTATAAATTCCTCATTCATCTCTCTAATATTGTACTCAATTATGTTTTTGGAGGCAAATATTTTTCTAAATTTTTCTCTATTCCATTTAAGAAGATTCTTCTTGATAATTTTTAGCTAGCTTGTAAAACAAAATAGTTTGGAACCTTCAAACCAGGCTTCTCATCACTACTAAATTATAAGAATAAAAAAAATGCTTTCTTCAACCACATATTTAAAAACTTAAAGGTACAAAATAGTGGTTGATTTTCTTCCAAAAACTTACGAAAAATAGGAAAATGGTATGAACCAGAGATTGGCACAATCGAGGATTTTAAATTGAATGGAAATTGTCCAAGGTCACCCTTAAAGAAGAATTTTTCAAGCTTCTCTTCTATCTAGCTAAATCCCAAACTTCTATCGTTCCAAGTAAACATGTCATTTTCCATATCTATTTCTAGAAGATTATTAAAAATAACCTAGTTTCTAAAATCCACCCGCATTTGCATTTTTTTCGAATACCCCCTCTCTCTTTTCTGAAAGATGAATGATTGCATTAAATTCTCCTCTGAGAATGATTACTCCATCTTTGAATTTTTGGAGAAAAAGATTCAGCTCATTCCATAATTCCATCTTCTTTTTTGTAGGAACATGGGCATATAGACATTTATAAGTATGAATTTTACATTTCTATTATAGCTTGTAATGAAACCACTTTTCCAATTCTGACTCTCTACCAACTTATAAAAATCTAATTCAATTTGAATTCCAAATAATAGTCATCCATCCTATGTTTTCCACTACCTCAACTGCTTTCCCTCCCCAAGACCAATTTTCTACTTAAATTCTACCTATAGCTCTAACTACAATTTTGTCTTCTATAATAAGAAAATTTCTACTTTAACTAAAAAAATATAGTGTTTTATAATGTATGCTGCTTGTTAGGGGCACTCGTGCCCTAATATTCCATGATATGATCTTCATTTTTTCCTTGGGAAGGACCTTCTCCTTTCCTACATGCCAATATTCTATGATTTTAGCTTGATCAGAGGCTTCTCCATCCAATATCTTCATAAGCTCCAAAGTAGATTTCCCCCCTTTCTTTCTCATTGATTTCCCCAATTCTGATTTAACTTTACCTGAATCTATTTGACACAAGCTTAAAATATTCTATCTATGTTCTTACAAGCACTCTTTTTCATTATTAGAAATGTTATCAATTTCCATTGTTGACTCAACTTTCTCTTCTAATTCTTCTATACATGCTTTTTGTATAAGAGATTATTTTCTTTCCGCTCATTCATCCTGATATTGTCTATGTTTCTCATTTATCCCATGAGGAACATAAGCTACCTCTAGATCCATTGGTAGTTTTTTCCCCTCTTCCTCCAAGTGAACATACATTTTATTATTTATAGGAGATTTATCTAATATTTAATTCATAGGGGTAATGTCATCGATACCAATCTCTTATGTTAAAGCCCCTTCCTCCACCATGTTATTTTCCCAATTCTTTCTCCCTCTATTATTTTTATTTTTATTTCCCGATTCTCATTTTCTTTCCTCTTTATCTTTCATTTTTGCTAATGGTATTAATTTAGAACTCTTCATGTTTAATTTTTCCATTAGTCTCACAGATTTTCTACCTCCAAAATTTGAAATTTTAGTTACTAGAGAATTGTAAAGACCAGAGATTATTTCTTCTTCCTTTACTTTATTTCAAGAACTTCCCAAATGTCTACCTTTCTTAGATTTAATGGGAGTTCCTTGTATTTCCAATATCCCTTCAAGAAGTGCTTTCCTCAATAGGGGGACATCTACCAAAACTTTCTCTGCAATCTCTTTTATTAGATTTAATTGTGTTTCCTTAATATATTTTTGCACAAAATTTTCTATATAGATGATAACGATGAGGTTTCCCTCCTCGCACAAACTACACAATTCTGAGGATCCTTTATTTTTTCTCAATTTTTCATAGAGGCAGAGGAGATTTTCCAACATGAGAGATACAACCAAGAATTCTGAAAATTTTAGGTTTTTTTGAGGAACCTTGTTTTTCTAGATCATCATGGAAATTTGTGTACCTTCTTAAGTCATCTATATACAAATACTATATTTGTAATTTAAAATTGACATTTGAGAGTTGAATATCAAGTATTGAATAAAATTATCATGAGTATAGATCATCCATACCCTTTGAGACATAATTATGTCATCTCGTTATTCATATTGTAAAGAATTTTTTCCATGGGATAGGAAGAGTCATAATTTATACAAAATGATCCTCGTATTCCTCCTAAAAATCAATATAATTTCCTGTCATTATATGACGAGGAGTATAATCAATTTCTTCTTCCTTTTCTTTATTTTTCAATAAATACCCCCTTGACATCTTCTTCTTTTGTAATTTCCAATATAATATCCATAAAAAAATAGATTATCATTTTTTTTTTAAATTTGTTTGAAGATCTTATATTTTTAGTATTTTCATCAATTTATACCCATATAGTCTGTGAGTTTAAAGAGATTAATGTTCTATCTTACCCTTATCCCCCTTTATCAAATGTAATTTTTCATTCCTATCCCAGTTTTGGATCTCTAGAAGCAAGCTTTATGTGTTATTATTTCTACTGATTCAAAGCCTAAGTTGATTGCGTTAAGAAAATCTGACTCCCATAGAGTAACTTGTTGAAACATGTTACTTTCCCAATGATCTGATGGATGACCTACCAAATGGTAACTAATGAAGGGTGTTTATTCTTCCTCATAAAAGAATGTGCAAACCCATTCCCTAAATTTAGATAAAAATTTTATGGATTGAGGAAGGGTTTTACTTGTATCCAAAAATTACAGATCCAGGGCGGTAGTTTAAGATTTTCCAAAAAGAGTAGATCAACTTTTTTTAAAAATCTCTATTTGTTACCTATAAACTCAAAGATGTTTGTATTTCTGTATTCCATAGGTAAGTTCTTGAATTGTACCAAAAAAGGAATGAACTTAATAATTAATTTCTCTGTGGGAAAATTAGGGATCCAAATTTGCATATAAAGTCCAGAGCTTTTGTAAAACTAACATTTATTTTTATATGTTCTATCGTTTCCTTCCTTAAAATTCAATATTACTAAGAAAATACCATTGGCCTGTCAATAGGTATCGGGCATATCCAATGCTACTTTCTATGATCAAACTTTTTGATACTCCTTGGGATGTATCTCAATTGTAAAAGACTTTTAAGTCCTGCTCAATTAAGAGACTTGATGCTGCAATGGTTAAACTGAAACATTAATGACCTATTCATACATACAACTCAATTGAAATTTTTTAGATCTATTATAAGTGCATTACCTCTCTGATCAATATTGTCAATTCAATACCTTTGCTCCACATTGTTATTCTCTGTGATGTTGTCTCACTGTTCATCGGTGTCTACAGAATCTAGCTCTTTCCTCAGCTTGTTGATCAGAATTGAAATGAAGACTTTCTTCTCCTTCAAATTTTATTTAGCATCTTTCCTCTTCTCTTGTTCACCCCACAATTCATAATGAATTGGGTTTGTCTCTTTATAGACATGATTTCCCCTTTTCTTGGCTTTCTTGATTCTTGGCGTGATCCACAATTCTCGCCAATAGATTTAAAGAAAACTCCAATTTTATCTCAAAGAGATCTTCTTGCCAACTGGACAAATCAGCTCTAAATCAATTACTTATCCTCGGCTTTATCTGGATGATTAAAAAAATGATAAGTATCAGTTAAGTCTATCTTTAGCTCTTTATAGCTAAGGATTTTGTCATTTTCTGAACTCTCATTTTTGTCAGTCAACACTTCAGTTAGTCGTCAGTGATAACTGACTGTTCCATCGGTGTGACTTCAATTGTCATCGGGATCTCTGTTCTTTTATTTTTCGTTGGGCAACACTATAATTTTGCTCATCAGGTTACACTGTATTTTGCTCGTCGGGCAACATTGTAACTTTTCTCGTCGGTAATGTTGTGCATTTTCTCGTCGGGTAACACTGTGACTTTGTTCTTTTACTCTAACCATCGGTATGCACTCCATCAGTGTATACATTCACTTTGTGAATACTTGACTTATATGCACTACTAAAATCATAGCCTTTGATTCATCAGTTCTTTGAATTCTTTGGCAGTATTTTCATGACCATACATATTATATCAAGTTTACATCAATGCCAATACAATACATTAACTAATTTAATTTCTTGCATGATCATCAACTTAATATCTTCAAACATTCAATCAGTTACATTTCATCAATCTCCCCCTTTGGCATTGATGGCAACATACTACATTATCATACTATACTATTGCTAATACAATATGAAATATATAGTTTCATCAAGCTTTCCTTATGTAACTATTACAAATGTTTGGTTTTTGGTAAGCTCAAATAGCTTTGATTTGCTTCTTGCAGCTTTCTATCTATCTTCAATCCCTTCATTGGATAGATGTAGAATCTTTCTTTCTCTGATGTGATGTGTTCTACTTCTGTGTCAAACTCTCTCCCTTTGATTGTTCTCTTTTCTTTTTATGTCTCTTGTCAACAATTCTCTTCCTTTGTATGTACTCTCCCTTTCTTGTTACATCTCCCCCTTTGGATACTTTCATGGATATAATCTTTCCCTTTGGTGATAATGGATAAATTCTCTCCCTTTATCTGTATGATAATGAGATATTTCTCTCCCTTTGACATTAATGACAAACAAATCATTTCTATCCATAATATATTCCTTGAATTTCCCATTCTATTAGTAAATACTTTGGTGCTCAGATTAGATAATACCTTGCTGTGTATATATGTATCTTTGAAGTCCATATCTCTGCTTGCATCAACATGAATGATATTCTGATAATATGCAGGCTGATGTAGCCTCCTAGTCATTTTAATGACTAGTAGACAAGGGTCTGACCCCTAGTCTCTTTCTCAAGTATTCAAATGCATCCCTGGGCAGTGGCTTGGTGAAGATATCGGCTAATTATTCTTTTGATTGCACATATTCAAGTGTCACTTCCTTTGCCTGAACTTGTTCTCTCAAATAATGATACTTGGTGGCAATATGCTTTGTTTTAGCATGCATGACTGGATTGTTGGAAATTTTTATTGCACTGGTATTATCATAGTAGATAATTAATGGTTCAAGAATTTTCATATGCATACCTTCCAATAATTGTTTGATCCATGCAATGTTTGAGAAATTTGTAGTAGAAACAACATACTCTACTTCTACAGCTGACTGAGAGATGCATCCTTGCTTCTTGTTGATCCATGTGACAAGTATGTCACCCATAAAGAATGCTCCTCCAGTTGTTCTCTTCCGATCATCAATATTTCCAGCCCAATCAACATCGGTAAAGACCTTAAGTTCAAAGTTGCCTTCTCTCCTATACCATAAGCCATATTCCTTGGTATTCTTCAGATATCTTAGGATTCTTTTCACATCAGTCACATGTGATTCCCTGGGATTAGCAGAAAATATTGCAACTATTCCTATTGCATGTGCAATATCTGGTCTAGTATGTACAACATACATGATTTTGCCAATCATAGATTTGTACAAAGTGTGATTTACCTCTGATGACTTGTCCTCCTTTGTCAGCTTACATCTAGTTGCCATCAATGTTCCAACTGGTTTGGATTCTTCCATCTTGAATATTTTTAGTATTTCTTTGATTTACTTGGATTGTGTAATGAAAATACCTTCATTTTGTTACATGATCTGTAGACCAAGAAAGAACTTGATCTCTCCAAACATAGACATCTCAAATTCTTTTCTCATCTCATTTGCAAATGATTTGCATAGCATATCATTGCCTCCAAATATGATGTCATCAACAAATATTTCAGCAATCAAAATGTTAGCATCAGTATCTTCCTTCAAATAAAGATTACTGTTTTCACTTGTCCTTACAAATCCAATACTTATAAGATAGGAATGAAGTCTTTCATACCAAGCTCGAGGTGCTTGTTTTAATCCATACAAGACTTTGTGAAGTCTACATATGTCTAGATCAACAAACCCTTCTGGTTTCTCAATGTATACCTCTTCCTCAAGTATTCCATTTAGGAATGCAAACTTGACATCCATTTGGTATACCTTGAAGCCTTTATATGCAGCATAAGCAAGTAATATTCTTACTCCTAGCCTAGCAACGGGTGCAAAGGTCTCTCCATAGTCAATCCTGTATTCTTCTACATACCCCTTGCATACTAGTCTTGCTTTTTTTATGGTGACTTCTCCATTCTCATTTAGCTTATTCCTGAATATCCATTATATACTGATGATATTCTTGTCATCTGGTCTTGGTACAAGTGTCCATGTCTTGTTTTTCTCTATCTTCTCAATTTCCTCATTCATAGAACTTATCCATTCATCATTATCAAGTGCAACATTGATATATTTGGACCCATAATAAAAAAAAAGACATCTTGTGTTTAGAGACTTAGTTTGGATTCTCATGCCAGCCTTCTTGTCTCCTATGATCTGGTTCTATGGATGATTCCTTCTGACATATCTTGCAAGTACAGGTTCAATTCTTTGTCTATCATCTTGATCATCATTTTGTCCTTCATTTTGTTCTCCATCAATTGGTACATCATTTTGAGCAATATCCTGATCGTCAGTATTTGCAGCCTGATGCTCAGGTGCAATGATCTGTTGCTTGGGAGCTCTACATCATTGTTTGGGTAGAGTGTCAGGTTCCTAATTGTGTAAACCTGATGTAGTCCTCTGGTTCTTTAGTGCTTTCCTTTTCATTTTTCTCTCCAAATTCATCTATCTTTATATTTGCACTTTCAACAATTTTGTTAGAGGCTTTATTGAGACATTTATAAGCCTTGCTCTTGGTGGAATACCCTAGGAAGATTCCTTCATCACTCTTGCAGTCAAGCTTTTCATTTCTATCATCTTTTAAGATATAACATTGAATACCAAAAATTTTGAAGTAACTTAGATTGGGTGTGTAACCATACCAAAGCTCATAAGGTATCTTCTTGGTGTCTTTCTTCAATTATACTTTGTCTAATGTGTAAACAAAAGTACTGACAGCTTCCCTCTAGAAGATTTGGTTGATGCCTTTCTCTATCATCAATGTCCTTGCACAATCCACAATGGATCTATTCCTTCTTTCAGAAATTCCATTTTTTTGTGGTGTTCCCGGTGCAGAGACCTGTCTTTTGATTCCATGCTCATTGCAAAAGTTAGTGAATTCATCTGAAATAAATTCCCCTCCTCTATCTGATTTTAAGCGTTTTAACTTCTTACCACTTTGCTTCTCAACCATTTCTTTGTACCATTTAAATGTCTTGAATGCTTCTGATTTATCTTTTAGAAACATAACAATCATCATTCTAGAAAAGTCATCAACAAAGAGAATAAAATATCTATCTCCAAAATAACTCTTTTTCCTCATGGGTCCACATAAATCAATATGGACTAATTCTAGAATTGTGTCATATGTATGGGTTTTTCTTTTGAAACTAGACTTTTTCATCTTACCTTTTTGACAATTCTTACACATGATGTTGACGGGCTTAGTCATCGTCGGTAAGCCTCTGACATTTTTATTTTTGCTAATCTTTATCATGTTGTCAAAGTTCACATGACACAATCTTTTTTTCCACAACCATATGTCTTTGTTTGTAGCAATCAAACAAGTGGCAACAATATCATTTAGATAGAATAAGTTACCTTTTGTCTGCTCACTGGTACCAATCAGATTTCCTGATTTATTGAAGATCCTTGCCTTCTTATTTTCAAATGCTACTTTGTGACCTGAATTATTCAAATGAGAAACACTCAATAGATTATAATTCAATCCATTTACCCAATAAGCATTTTCACATTTTATCTGGTTATTCAACATTATGGTTCCTCTACCTTCAACTAGACAAGGTATATCATTACCCATTCTTACTGAACCACCATTATAGTATTCAAAAGTTTCAAACTTTTGCTTGTCACCGGTCAGGTGGTGAGTGCAACCACTATCTATGATCCAAAAATTATTTTTACTAACTTTATATATGAGAGTTGTTTCTACATACCTTTCTTCATCATCATCTGAATCATCTTTTACTGCTACAAACACCATCTCGATGTCTTCATCAGATTCAGTGTCAGTATCTCCATCTTTGCATTTAGCTAGGTAACTGGCCTTCTTTCCTTTGTCCTTGTAGTCTCGGGTATCTCTTTTTTCTGATTGTCGGTAGCTTCTATAATCACCTCTGTCAAATTTCTTCTCAAATAATCTGTCATTACTTATGTCATCTTTTCTTTTGTTAGGACATCTTGTAACAAAGTGTCTAATCTCTTTACAATTAAAACAAACAAGTGGTAATTGTAATCATCTAAAAATGGTCATCTAGACTATTAGCCCCTTTCTATAATTATTTGCTAAAATCTTCAATTGCTCATTCTTGATAAAATCCTAGCTTTGTCATTTATTCGATTATTTTTGGGCTAACCATTTTATCCTAAGTCTTTATTTATTTAAAAAGAATTCCCTCCTCTTTTATTAAATAAAAATACCCCACTTTTCCTCTTATCCTAAGTTGCACAAATAAAGCAATATTCTTATTTTATAAAAAGGAGAAAGAACCTTTTTGTCTCACATGAGGCTCAAAAGTCAACACTTCACTCTCATTGGAGGAAACTTGTGCACACGGATTGCTCCTCTTTGATGCTCCACCGCTGATTAAATCTTTTGTCTCTTAATCTCCATGG
>MU227603.1:2249184-2261555 GCA_018584345.1 Thuja plicata | reverse complement strand
AGTAACTCAATAAATTGATTCACATATTTTTAACTTATGATTGATATTAAGAATGAGTTAGGAACATTTTGGTTGGTGTCTTAAAATATATCTAGTGCAATGTACATCTAGGTAGTAGGGTATGTGACAATGCATGATATTCTTTACCCTAATGTCTATATGAAACTAAATTTATAAGATGCTTTATAGATGTTATGAATTCCATTAGTTAGTTATGAAGAATGGATAGTGTTGGTAAATTAAATGTTGGTGACTACTCATTGAAACATGTTCATCACGCAGTAGTCATTTATTCTGAAGGTTTATAAATATGTTATACTTGTAACTTACTATGAAACTCTTAAATGTAATTAGATTAATTAATATTGTTTGAGTAGAAGTGTTAGGGAACCTATGAGGACTAGGAAATCTTAGTTATGTTGCATTCATGTTTTGTGAGCATATGTGTATCGATTATTTTTAATATGTGCATTGTAATAGTTTTATAAATAAAAAAAATTTTGACTTCATCTTTAGAGATTAGATGTTCAGTCCTCTTGGGTTCCCTGGCGGGGCGTTACAGTTGTTGTTAATCTTATCAATCATATTTTTAGGCATGTTATCTACTAGAATGCTAATCTTTTTATCCATGTTGTTAACCTTATCAAACACATCATTACCTTGCTGATATATAACTGAGTCATTGAGCATTTTTTTCGCTATATCCTCCAGTAGAGAAATTCTATCTTCCATACTTTTATGGTTAGCATTCATATGATTAATGTCATCCTAAATCCACTTATCCATTTTGTAGCTATTCTCTGCTTTGTTTCTAGCCATTTGGAGGAAGGTAAGAGAAGCCATCCTTTTAACATTGACCTCCCTCTCACGAATCTCATCATTAAGGCTTCTACTCTTCTAATCATTCTTCACTTCACCTTTATCATTTGGGATGTCATGGCTGTGCTCATCATTGACAGCTTTAATAGTTTCCTCATTAGGGACAATGGTCTCCTCTTCATTCTTATTATTTACCTTTTCAATCTTAGAAACATCCATTTTCCCCTTCACATTATGAGGGATATGACAATCTTGGTTTTGTTCTTCCTCCTCAATAGTTTTACCATCACGATTCTCAATAAGGGTATTCTTATCCCCCGACTCCCTATTAGAATCCTAGATTTATTGATCCTACTCCTTGTCCACCTCATTATTGGCAATGAGGTCCTCGATGTGGGTGTCATTGATATTGTCAGTTTCAACCATGATCTCCTTGAGAATAATGTTCTCTATCTTCTGGTCTTCCACTTTTTGGTCTTTACCCTCCAGCAGCTCAACTTTACTATTTTTAGTATTAAGATCATCATTTTTTCTTGGGTATCTAATGATACCCTCATCCTCAGAAGAGACAACTTCCTAATCATCATCTATTTTCATGCCCAAAAAATCATCATAGATAGATAAGGAGATATCAGGCTCAACAGGGCTATTACAGCTTTTTGTAGCTTTAGGCTTACTAGGGCTCTTACCAGTGGACATATTCATGCTCTTCCTTTTAATATTCTCAATGCTCTTGGGGATAGGATCAGGGATATGGTCTTTAATATAATCCGTTATCAGCAATATAAGACCTTCATGTAAAACAGGGGAAGAATTTTCCCTATGATCAATGATGCTCTGGTTGAGAAAACTTAAAAGATAGAAGGGAAAACAAACCCTAATGTCATGACATTGGAACACAAGGTTGATGCATGTTGTTATAAGTTTTAATGTCATTGGTTTCAAGATACAGAGTACAGTAATGTTGTTGTAAGATGGTCTATGCAATGAAAAGAGGTTACAGAATATGTATGTACAAGGACATGTGAAAGTTCATATCAGAGATGTGCAAAGAAGGAGATGAATTTCTTCTTGCAATCAAATGATAAGGTAACATTGTTATTCAATTATGCACAATGAAGGTTAATTATGATGTTGTTCAAAAAATATGACTGATGCTATGCATGAACAAAACAAGTGATATTCTAGCCAGAAGTGTCATTTATTGTTATCAAATGAGTTTTTGCACATAAATGTTGGATAGTAATGTGTAGAAACAATTCAGTTATACATATACAAACCATGGATGTACATTGATGTCATCATATGAATATGCATATACAAAAAATCAAATAACAGTGCATATTCAAGAGAAGAGGAATCACAGTAATTTTGTTATAAAGAGATGCTAAATCATGATAGTTATTATCAAATGAAATATGCATAACAGAGAAATGATCAAATGTGGTGCATATTCAAGGAAAGAGGTAAACAACAGTATTGTCAGTGGTTAATTTTATGCATATACAGTAAATGAAACAACAGTGTTGTTTAAACAAAGAAAGAAAAAATGCATTTTTAAGTTTCACACTCTCTGTTTCACAATGTCATTCATGGGTGTCACGAGCCCATGCTCGAAGGCCATGGATGCTATTCTTGTTGGAGTCATAATTACCATGAAAGACAGTTTGATACACTTATCACTGTTGTTTTTACAAAGTGAAGTTAATACAATGAACAATTTCAGACAAATGTTAAATGTCCACCACGGTTCAAACATGGTGGCTACTATCAGTCCCAGCAGAGAGTAGTAATTTTCAAAGAAAGATGGTCACTATCGATAGTGGACACAAACATAGAGAAACCCCATGAAGACAATAATGATGCACAATAGTGGAGCAACAACATAGTTGTAATAGCAGAGGCCTATTGCAAGCAACATCAACATTAACCTACTCGAGTTTCCCAAGCCACAAAAGAGGGATCAACTAACAATGATACAACAATAGAAACTTGAACTAGTAGTGGTTTTTTCAAATAGAGGGTTGAGTTGAGCAAAGAAAATAATAGCAAAACAAAATAACCCAAAATCATTGCAATAAACATGGTGAAACCAACAAATTAAAATCCTGTAACCCAACTCATTTAAAGATATTAAATGAAATGGAGACATAAACCATATGTTTAACAGAACATCAAAGAGAAAAGATAAAGAAAAAAAGGTTACTTATCTCTAAGTTTGCACCAAAGATGTCAATTTTTGAAGCCCAAGTTGACAGTGAAGACATGCATAAACAACGCCACCCATTATGTCAAAGACCCAAATCATCAAAAGCCTGTGGTGTTCAAAGAGCCCGAGCTCTATGTTTTTAACAGTAAACTCCAATTCAAGCACACACTCCAGTGCTAAATATAACTCAAGTCCAGAATAAACAGGGAATAACTCCAGTTCAAAGAGCCTGAGCTCTTTATCCCAATACCCACTTCCAGTTAGAGCCCGAGCTTCATGCTTGAATGACAGTTGCAGTCAAAGGAATAATCATGAACATATAGCTATTTTCTAGCCCGTAGATCACAGAGGAGAGCTTCAAAGATTGCAACACAACTCCCACTTCACAATATCAACTCCATATCAAAAAACCTGAGAACAGAGGGGCAGGAAAGAAACTAGATTCAATGTCATAATCTCAGTAGAAATGACACCATGGATTAGGGTATCAAAACCATCATGTTTTTTCCTCAAATGCAAATGCAATGCAATGAATGAGAAAAGCCAAGTTTTGTTAAAATTAGGAATCCACTGAAAGAGGAGTACAAGCATTAAACTCTATAGTGCACGAAAGTTCAAATTCCAAGTGCCACAACAACCACTACGATGGAGATGTGGATATTTTGAAAAGAGTTATTTACTGCTAGATATTGGTCATGTAGACTTAGGGTTATGATGTCAGTTTTAGGCTTATTGGGGTTATATGTTATGGGGTTAGGTTATATGTTTTGAGTTAGGGCTTGATTAGATATTTGTTTATATATGTTGGTAATGTATTTAAAAGATGTATATTTTTAAATACCAACATTAGGGGCATGTATTAAGGCATGAATTATGCCTTATGGTTAGGGTTTCTAGCTGATTTGGAGGGATTTTTGGAGGGCATTGGATTTTCAAAATTAGCCTTGAGGGGATATATATTTGAGCTTCCTTCTCAGTTTTAGGGGTTTAGAATTTGGGGAAAATGTGGTTTTGTAAGCATATTTGTTCCTTTGTGCCTTTTGCATACATTATGGTAACCATAGGTTCAGTTTTGATGTAAGATTATGTTCAAGTGCATGTAACTTATTCCTTGGCATGTAACCATTTGTAGATTTTGAAGAGAATAAACCAAGTTCCCCATTATTCACATATTTTCTGAGCTTTGATATCAATCCTTTTCAACTTTTCTGCATTTAAGTGTAACTTTTTTTATAGCATAGATAAGTGAATTAATCTAATTCCTTCTCTAAGTTGTCAAAATACAACCTTTTGCAGAATTTGTATCTATGTTGACAGATTATCATTGTTTGTGGTGCAAGCCCTAACAGTGAGTTTTTTAGGTCAATATATACATTGAGTAGTGAATGTTTACTGCAAATCTTAGTAGTTTATCTCTTTTGGATACTGGTTTGATGTTCTGATTAATCTAAATCCATTTTGCTATATCACCTTCCAGTTTATTTATTCAATTTTATGTTATCCTTTTCCTTTTTCCCAATCAGAGAAATCGGTCATAGGTGATATTCCAAACCCAATAGGAACCGGTCTTGAATCCAGGGATTCCTTCTTAATCAGAGTCCACCCACAACTCAAGAAGGTTTCCATTGTTACCATGAGATATTAGTATGCCTTAATGCTTGAGTTAGGGTGATATTTCAAAGCCTTAACAATTTTTAGCATGCCTGGTGGGACTCCTTGTGATACATGAACAAAATCTAAAAAAGGATTGTAAAATAGTTTAAATATTTATAGCTGTCACACACTAGGAGAGGAAGAAGTTTGCAGAGAGAACCTAGAGGTATAAAAGAGCTTTCCTTTAAGCCTGTAGTAAGGAGTAGGAAACTGGGAAGACCAAGGAAAAGAAGGTCTGAAAGATGTTCAAATCCTCCCTCCTACTACACTGAACTGTCGTATTCAGATCAAGAATCTTCTAAAATTCCTCCAGCACTTCAAATTCAAGTTGATCTTGAACAACCACCAGAGGAAGATCAGCCAACACCTTCTAGTTCTACTATAGCACCACCAAGAATGTCTAGAAGGTTGCCATTTGTGCCTTTTGATCAAGGAAGGCCTTTAAGGATTGCCAATCACAACAACATTACATTGGAAACCTTGAAAGGGTTACCATATTTCATGGGAGAAGGAAAAACAACAACTATTGAGCATATTAGAGATGATGCATCTCTTTTCAATGTTCACCACATCACGGAGGAGGATGTAGCTTTGAAGCTATTGGTTGCATCATTGAAGGGAAAAGCATTGGAATGGTTCAAAACTCTCTGAGTTGGATCAATTTCTTCATGGGATGCATTAGGTGAGGAATTGTCAAAGTTTTTTGAAGAAAAATCTGACAATCTTCCTTTGGTTGAATAACTAACAATTATCAAAAGGGCTCCACAAGAAGAGATGATTGATTTCAATCTCCAATTTCAAAAGACTTGGAATAGGATCCCAGTCATGGTAAGATGCTCTGTTGAATATACATTCTTATACTTTCTTAAGAGTTTGAATAGTGACATCTCAGTTATGTTTCAATCAATGGGGGGAAATTCTTTACCTCAAGCTTTTGATATTGCTATTAGGGCAGAGAATAGTTTTATTTAGGTAGGAAATATAGCTCTTAGGCTACCTATGCCTTTCTTTCCTAGAATCTAGTCAAATATTTCATTGATTACCCCACCTCTTCCACATTTTCCATCTCCTAAAAGTCCAGAGATGATGTCGGTTGCCCCTCCTAATGAGCTGCAAAGCATAAAAGACAACCAACAAAAAATTGAAAGTCTATTGCAAATATTTGGAAATGAGTTAGTAAACCTTAAAAGGAAAAAATCTCAAGGAAACCCAATAGCTCATATGCAAAATCAATTTTCTAGTTCCTCATCTCAGCAGCCTAACCAACCCATTTACCAAGTTAATAAGCAGCAGTACCAAGGAAATAGCAATACCAATAGGTAGAATTGGAATCAAAGGCCTTATAGACCTTATAATCCTGCACCTCTTAATGTTATTAGGGATATTGTTCCTAACCATAATAACCTTGCTGCTGAATATGAATGGTGTTATCCTTGTAGCAGCCCCACAATCAATCAAAGTGCACTAATGGAGTGCTTAATCAGGCTCTAATGGTTCAAAGTGTGATTGATTCACAACAAGATGTACCCATTGAAGAGACTCAATATCAACCAGACCTAAGTGCTCCCAAAATTGCCTTTCTTAATTGGCAAGAGGAAGAATTTTGTGGGGTGAGTAATGATTCACCTATATCAGCAAACACTAGACCCAAGAAGAGAGCTCTAGAAGTAGAGCATTCAGCTGCTAAGATTGCTTCTACAACTCAATCAGTACCCATCACTCATGTTTCTATACTGAAAGAACACCCCTCTTTCACAATCAAGGAGCAGCATTAGAAGAACGTAGAGCAGAGCAATGCTAAATCTCCTCAAAAGGTACAGTTTGTTGTCCCTTTTAATATTGTTCATAATATGAGGAAGATGAATGTTTCTATTTCTATGTGGGATTATTTATTCATTCCAAGGTAGGAAGAATTACTTAAGGAAGAGTTGTCTAAAGGAGCAGTAGGTTCACAACAAGCCCTAAAGAAGCCTTCAAGGACTATTTTCGCCAATTCAGGGGCTGCAGATGTGCAAGGAACAACAATAAAGGATGGTAAGAAAGTTACAAATGTTAAGACACCTCTTTTTTATGTGTCCTTGATAATTGGTAATAAATTAGTGCACAGCTATATGGTTGATAGTGGTGCAACCAGCACAGTAATGCCCAAGAAGATTGTAGATTTACTTGAATTGAAGTATGAACCTCTTGACAAGGGAGTGATTCAGTTAGATGGTTCATCAATCCACACTTTAGATGTTGTTAAAAATGTAAGTTTGACCCTCCATGCTTGCCCCAATTTCTCTCTTCCACAAGATATCTATGTTATAGATCTGCCTCCTTATTTTTCCCTATGTCTATCTAGGGATTTTACAGCAAAGATAAGTGGATATTTCTCATCAAATTGACTAACATGTTGTTTAGGATAAGATATGGTACAAAAGTGACCATAAAATTAGAATTATTGACTAAAGATCACATAGAGCCATATATTCCAAGCCCTATTAATGCTAGTTGTGTGATCATAGATGCTGATGATCTTAAAGACTATCCAACTTTTGATACTCAAATAGAAGGCATCCCTGATATATAGTTAGATGAGTGGGCAACTAGAAATGCCTTCAGTAACCAAGATAGTATTGTTTATGATGCTAGGTTTGGTAATTACATGATTTTTGAATGTGATCCTGTTATGCCTAACTTGATAAAAGCACAAGATGTTGATTCAGAATAGCCTAATCAGCTTTGGGTCTTGTATTTTTATGGATCTAGAAACAAGGATGGAGCTGGTGCAGGGGTTATGCTTGTGTCTCAAGATGGTGAAAAATAATATGCTACATTCAGATTATCTTTTCCTTGTTCTAACAATGTGGTTGAATATGAAGGTTTGATATAGGGCTTAGAGTGGGCAAGAAAGAGAAATGTTAAATGTTTGAGGGCATTTGGAGATAGTGAAGTGGTGGTCAATCTGGTGAGAGGTATGAATGTTGTTAAGAATGACCTTCTAAAATTGTATAAATCCATAGTATTAGATATTTTAGATGATTTTGATGCATTCAACCTGATTTCTATACCTAGAAATAAAAACCAACATGCTGATAGGTTAGCTGCTATTGGTGATCAAGTTACAACTTCTCAGAATAAAGCTGTAAACATTGGTCAATCTCACATTAAGATTGTTGTTAGTCCATATATTTTGAATAATGAAGTTAACTAGAAGGTTTTTAATACTGATGAGTAGATCTTAAGTTTTATGGTAGAAACAAATGTCTTTGCAACTTCTAAAGATAGCAAAGTGAAACAATATTTTGAGGACCAAATTATACAATTGAAGTCAAATAAGCTTTTAAAAGGACTAGTCAGTTTGGAGTCCGTCTTCAATTCTGATGATCAGATCAAGAAGAAAAAAACCAGCATGCTCACAAGGAAGATCATTATGAGGAGTTAGAAATATTCAGAGACAAATTATTAAAGGTTGGTAAGGTTAACTCTCCTCAAGATAAAGAGCTTCTTATTGCTTTATTCAAGGAATTCAGTGATGTCTTTTCTTGGGATTACATGCTGATTTGAAAGTATTTGACCCTCAATTGACCAAACACACCATTAAATTAGAGGCCAATTCCAGGACAATCAGGCAAATAAAAAGGCCAATTAACCCCAAATTAGATCCCCTAATGCTTAAAGAGTTGAATAAACTGATGGATAATGGAATAATTTTCGCAATCAAACATACATCTTGGGTTTCAAATCTAGTTCCTTTAAGGAATAAAAATGGGGAGATTAAATTGTGTGTGGATTTTAGAGACCTTAATAGGGCATCTCTGAAAGATAGACACCCTCTTCCATCAATGGAACAAATATTACAGTATGTTTCTGGTTCTAAAAGGTTTTCCATTCTAGATGGATATTCTGGTTATAATCAAGTTTTAGTAAAAGAGGAAAATCAGTTTAAAACCACTTTCACCACTAAATGGGGAACAATGGCATACATAAGAATGTCATTTGGTCTATCAAATGCAGGTGCCACATTCCAAAAAGTCATGGACATGGCTTTTAAAAATTTGATGTACAAATTTGTTTTGGTTTACTTGGATAATGTTACTATTTACAACAAGATTGTAGACTAGCATATAGGCCATTTAAGGCAAGTGCTTCAAAGATGCAGAGAGTTTGGAATCTCTCTCAACCCTAAAAAATTAGTTTTTGCAGTCCATGAAGGTAAATGCTTAGGGTATCAAGTGTCAAAAGAATGCACAATAATAGGTCCTGAAAGAATCCATGCAATTCTAGATTTATCTTTGCCAAAACACAAAAAGGGATTGCAAAGCTTTATTGGTAGAATTAACTTTGTAAGATGCTTTATTTCATACATTGCCAATATATTAAAGCCCTTAACTGCAATGTTGTAAAAGAACATGCCTTTCAGCTGGACTAAAGAGGGAAATTAAAGTTTTGAATAGATCAAACAAGCTCTATCATTAGCTCCTACATTAGCTAACTCTGATTTTTCTAAAGATTTTATCTTATATGTTTATGGAAGCTATGATACTATTTCAGCTATGTTGGTGCAGAAAAATGATGACAATCTAGAATAGCCAGTTGCCTTTTTTAGCAAAGGGATGGATGACTATGAAAAAAGGTATAGTTTTGTAGAGAAACATGTACTTGTTGTTATTAAATCTTTAAAGAATTTTAAACATCTAGTTGCTAGAAATAAATTTCATCTAATGGTTGTACATCCTAGCATTAAACAGTTTCTATTGAACAAAGATGGAAATGAAAAAAGAGCAGGATGGATCACAAGAGTTATGGAATATGATGTGCATATCCATGTAACCAAGTTGGTTAGAGGAAAGCATTTGTGTGCACAAATGGAAGAAACATAAGAGGAGGGTGAAATTTATGAGGAGGTTGTCTTTCTTCAAGATAATCTTATACTTAATGACCAACCAGCAGATTGGTTGGCTAATATGAGCAGATTTCTACAAACTAGACAATGTCCAACTAATTTTGATAAAGCCAAAAGGAGATATTTTAGATTGTAAACTATTCCTTATGTTTTGGTTAGTTGTATGCTTTATAGAAAATACTTTTTTGGAATGTTGCTAAAATGTATGGATATTTCTGATCAAACAAAAATTTTATCTGAATTTCATGATGGATCATGTGGAGGACACTCCAATCCTAAGACTACACCTTGGAAGATATTAAGGGAATGCTATTATTGGCATGATTTATTTAAGGATGCCCATTCTTGGACAAGAATATGTCATAAATGTGCTCTTTTTGCAAGAAAATAGAGGCTAGCAGTATTGCCATTAAAGCCTGTCATTGTTGAAAAACCATTTATCAAGTGGGGAGTGAATTTCATAGGCCCCATTAACCCTAATTATAGTGCAGGTCACAAATGGATTTTAACTGCTACAGACTATTTCACAAGGTCGATCGAAGCTATTGCATTGAAGGAATCAACTGGATCTGTTGTTCTCAACTTCTATGAAGACATTATAACCAAGTTTGGGGTACCTCAATCAATTATTTCAGTTAATGCATTGGCTTTTGTTGGTTCTAGAATAACAGAATTAGCTATTTAGAATGGAATTTATCTGAATACATCATCTAACTATTACCCTCAGGGTAATGGACTTGCTAAGTCTACAAATAAGAACCTCATAAGGATTATCAAAAGGAATCTATAGGAAAACAAGAGGGATTAGCATTCAAAACTCAAGGAAGCCCTATGGTTGGACAAAATTACACCAAAAAAGATCAGTGGTAGCTCACCCTATCTACTGGTTTATGGTAAGGAAGAAAGGTTACCAATTTCTACTGAGTTTCTAGCCCTACAATTAGCTAATCAGATGATTATGTTTGAAGAGGAAGATCCACTTAAGATAAGGTTTGCTGAGTTGTTACAGCTAGAAGAGAAAAGGAGAAAAGTATTAAATAACATTGAGCTAAGGAAGAATCAGACCAAAAGGTCTTTTGAAAAGAAGGCTACACTTAGAGAGTTAAGGTAAGGTGACCTAATTCTTAAATGGGATGTGTTTAAAAGTAGACCACGACAACATGATAAGTTTGACAACTTTTGATCAGACCCATTTTTCATCACTAAATGTAAAGAGAAAAATGACTTTAAGCTATCCACCATAGATGGAAAGATCTTTCCTATCCTATTGGATGATATCATTTTTGGTTACTAATAATGTTGTTGATATTCATATTTTTTCACTGATGTCGACATATATTTAAATGGGGAGGATGAATTGGTTACTTGACTAGAAGAAGTGTATAGACACTGTACAGATGATTCAAAACAATCAAAGTTGGATTTATGTAGAAGAATGTGCGTTGACCTTATTCCTAAGGTCGCTTGGCTTTATGTTGCATATTGCGGATGTTACAGTTGATTTGGTGAAGACTAGTTTTTGGACTGTAGCTGTGATTCTGGACAGAACAGGTCTCTATGTTTCTAGTATATCTTTCTGGCAAAGATATTTCAGATGATGTGAGCCTACTGGTGGACAACCAATATATGTGGAAATAATGGGCTAAGTTTGATTGTGGTTTGGCTACTGGTTGATGAAATGTAACTGATTGAATGTTTGAAGATGTTAAGTTGATCACCGAAATGTAGAAAGATAATGCAAGACATTAAATCAGTTAATGGATTGTACTTTCATTGATGTCAACTTGATATAATCTAATTAATTATAATCAAAGTGGAAAAGACTTCAGAGAATTAGAGGGATAAAGATTATGCTTTCTGTAATGCATAAAAGATAAGTATTCACTATGTGACTTCAAACACCGACGGCTAGTGGAACTTGGCAGACAAAGATCACTGACAGTCAAGTCACATGGATGCCTGAGTAAGAACACCGATGAACATTACCGACAATCAGAATCACAAGCATAACTGATAGCCAGAAACATAGTGTAAACCGACGGATAAGCCCAAAGAGAATTGGAGTGTTGACTGGAGCTATCAAAGAGTTAAACATTGAAAATAACTGGAGGTTAGAAATGACAAAATTTCTAGCTGGCAGAGCTAAATATAGACTTAACTGGTAATTATCATTATTTTCATTGACAAGATAAGCCAGAGGTAAGTAATCGATTAAAATTTGTTTTGTCCAGTTGGTAAGAAGATCTCTAT
Source organism: Thuja plicata (assembly GCA_018584345.1). Taxonomy (NCBI): domain Eukaryota; kingdom Viridiplantae; phylum Streptophyta; class Pinopsida; order Cupressales; family Cupressaceae; genus Thuja; species Thuja plicata. Next base: position 2,249,736 of record MU227603.1, on the reverse strand, counting down.
GAGATAAAACAAGAGTTTTTCTTTAAATCTAATTGGATAAAATTGTGGATCATGCCAAGATCAAGAAAATCAAGAACCTAATAATGGTGATATCATGTCTATAAAGAGACAGCTCAATTCATTACAAATTTTGAGGGTGAATGGAAAAAAGAGGATGCTTAAGAGAAACTAATGAAGAGAAACTTCATACAGTGCTGATTAATCAAGCTGAGGAAAGAGATAAAGTTTTCTGCAGACACCGAGCAATAGAGCACAACATCACCGAGTAGAATCAAAGTGGAGCAAAGGTATAAACCAAGATATATTAATCAAAATAATTTTATGAGATTAGAATAGATATGAAAATATGCAAGTATAAGTTGTATATGTGAACAACTCATACGGTTTTAGTTTAATCATTAATTCAGAAAGTCTCTTAACCGAGTGAGATTTAAAGATCCTTTCTATATTGAGATACATCCAAAGGAGTATCAAAAAGTTTGATCATGAAGATAGCATGAGATGCCAGATACCTATTGATAGGCCAAGTGAGTGTTTGATCAAGGAAGGTAG